>QEPC01000286.1:521237-532038 GCA_003113815.1 Sphenodon punctatus
CACCACCAGTCTCTGAGGAGAGGGATTCCCCTCAAGCACAGCCACCACCAGTCTCTGAGGAGAGGGATTCCCCTCAAGCACAGCCACCACCAGTCTCTGAGGAGAGGGACCCCCCCACACACACACACCTTAGGCACAGATACCCCCCAAACCTTGGGAAGAAATAAACCCTCTCAGGCACATCCAACCCCAACCTCAAGGACAGGAAACCAGGAACCTCACCAGCACAGCAGCTCCCGAACTCTAGAAACAGGGAAACCCACAGGTAAGGGCTGTACCCTTGGGGAGCCCCTAAGGTAAAGCCAAGCCTAAACTCCAGGGAGAGAAAAGTGACCTCCCAGTCACAACAATCCCCAACCCCTGGGGCTGGCTGCTCTCTTCTCAGACAGTGCAGAAAAATCAACCACCCCAGGAGAAGAGGTTCTGCTTCATCCATTACGTGTTATTCCTAATCCTGTGGAGAGAGACCTCCTTGCTCAGACCACTCACTCCTCCCACTCAGCCCAACCTTGGGTGACCTGTACCACACTCCCTGCCTACTGCAAATGCCACAGAGAACCACTCTCTACTCCCAAATCCTGGGACAATGGAACTCTAAAGACACAGTGGAAAAATCCATGCCTACAGACACTCATTTTTTTAAAAAAATTATTTATTATTATTATTATTATTATTATTTATTATATTTTTCAAACCTCCACTAGTATGGTGCCCACAGTGGATGTTCCAGCACCAAATTCATGACTCCAGACAGAGCAGCAGGAGACTGGAGTGGTGAGATAAGCTTCCAGGTGGTGATGGTCACATGCTTCTCCATGGGGATGGGTGACCACATCACCATGCTTTGTTTCTCCAGTCGCAGCCTGAGGATCCTGGCTATCTGTAGGATGAGGCGATGGGACATCTTGAAGTTTGTGACCTACTTGGCATCTCCCTACGAGTACAGCACATTCTCCCACCAATCTGTGCTTTTCTTCTTGACCCAGATCGGCCTCTCGGTGGGTACAGCCCTGTGCATGGTGTTGGTTTTTGAAGCTGCATCTATGGGCAGGTACCTCTCAGCATGCATCTGCTCCTGTTGCAAGGCTTCAATTCTCTCCAGTGCTGTCCATTGTTGCTGGAGGTAAGCAAGTGCACCAAAGCAGGAGCCACATCTGTGCTGTGGTGTACCCCATTATCCCAGCCACAGATCGAGAGAGAGCCTGTCTGTGCCTTGAAATCACATTATGCCAATGGCAGCAGAAGGTTTGGATGCGTTGGATTGCTCGCAAGTTCTGTTCAGCAGTGGTCATGAAGGTCTGGAGTGTGATAACAAGCACCATAAAGTTTTTGGTATGTGTCTCCATGGCTGCAGTACGGTAAACTCTTCAGACAATGCGCCAAATGTTTTGAGCAGCTTAAAGAGCTGGGCAGCTGCCTAACTGGGATTGGCTGCTTGCTGCACATGAGCAACTGCATGCCTAATGTGCATGAGCTGGGATTGGTGCTATTGGTTGAAAAGGTTTTTGCAAATCTTATGCTGTACTGCACCTGCACTGCCAATCCAGCTTGCTATTAAACTGCATAGGCATTTCTGTCACAAGCATGTCAGTGCACACACCACAGACGCGTGCAATTTTTTAATTTGGGGGGGGGGAACCACTGAATGTTAAGAAATGGACAGGTGGGGGGATCTGCAAGGCAGTAAAGGTCACTGTGCTTGGAATGTATGTGGGAGCAGTGCTGCCCATGTTAAAAATAACTCCTCGTTTTTTATCTTTTGAAAGTAACTGTTTCAACTTGTAATGAGCATGAGGGGTCATGCTCATTGCATGCTTTGACACCGGATTGGAAGCAGTAGGTGAGGAGCATGAGGTTATGGAGGCATCGTCTGGTCGATCTTTCTGGGATGAGTTTCAGGAAGTGACGCCAACTGATGCGGTGAATGTCCTGGGGTCTGTTAGAGCCAATAGTTGTGAATTAGATCCATGCCCGTCCTGGTTGGTGAAAGCCTCCAGGGAGACTTTGGGGACGGTGCTGGCGAGGGTAGTGAACGCGTCCTTCAGCAAGGGAGATTGTCACCCAGCCTCAAGGAGGCTGTGGTGCGCCCCCTGCTGAAGAAGCCATCTTTGGATGTGGATGCACTCGCCAGTTACTGACCCATCTCTAATCTTCCCTTTTTAGGGACAGGCAGTGGCACTGCAGCTCCAGGCGCATTTGGATAGCATTGGTTTCCTTGACCCTTTTCAGTCTGAGTTCCGTCCCGGCCATGGTACTGAGAGTGTTGGTGGCCTTGGTGGATGAGCTCTGCCGGGAGATGGATGCAGGATGTTTGACATTTCTGATCCTGCTAGATCTCTCGGCTGCGTTTGACACCGTGAACCATGGGCTGCTGTTGAGACGGCTGCGAGACCTGGGGGGTCTGGACGGGACTGTCCTAGGGTGGTTCCGCTCATTCCTCTCGGGGAGAAGCCAGCGGGTGGTGCTGGGGCTGAAACATCAAGCCCCCGGGCCTTGACCTGTGGTGTTCCGCAGGGTTTGATCTTGGCTCCGTTATTATTTAGTGTGTATGTGCAGCCCCTGGGGGAGATTGTGAAAGGGTTCGGGGTGCGATGCCACCAATATGCTGATGATACTCAGCTGTACCTCATTTTCAACTGACCCAGGTCCTGCTGTCTCATTACTTTCCCAATGTTTGGAGGCCGTGGCAGATTGGATGTGGCAGAGCAGACTGAAGCTTATTCCCAATAAGACGGAGGTGATGGTGGTGGGAAGGGCGAGGGAGGTACTGNAGGTCTCCGTCTGGATCGGCAGGTGGAGACGGTGGCTAAGACCACCTTCCGCCAGCTGTATCTGGTACGGAGGCTGTGTCCATACATTTCCAGGCCCGACCTGACCACTCTTATCCACGCCTTCATCACCTCGAGGCTGGACTACAGCAATGCGCTTTACGTGGGGCTTCCCTTGTTTCTGGTTCGGAGGCTGCAGCTGGTGCAGAATGCGGCGGCCCATCTCCTTATGGGGACTGAGTGACGGGAGCACATAACACCTGTGCTCCGTGCTCTGCACTGGCTGCCTATAGCATACGGAGCCAGATTCAAGGTGTTGGTATTGATTTATAAAGCCCTGCACGGTCTGGGCCCCTCATACCTTGGGGACTGCCTCACCCTCTGTGCCTCAGAGCGATCCCTTCGGTCCACTAGGGGTGCCTTCTTGGAAGTCTCCCAGGTGAGACTGGGGCTACAATGGAGAGGGCGTGCTTGGTGGCCAGGCCACGACTCTGGAACTCCCTCCCGAAGGAAGCCCGCCTGGCCCCAGGTCTGCTGGTGTTCCGTTGAGCCTGCAAGACCTGGGTGTTTGCCCAGGCCTTCGGAGGGGAGGGTGGGGTAGTTGGGGGTGTGTGCTGGATATGGGATATTGATTTTTAAATTACTGATGGAGTTGTTTTTTTAAAATATTGTTTTTGTGGGATTTTATTGTATCTGTCGATTGTTGTAAGCCGCCCCGAGATGCCGTAGGCATGAGGGGGCAGCTAAAAAATATTTATAAATAAATAAATAAGAATAAATAATGCCATAGAAAGCTATTGCTACAGATTGTTTGCCTGGGAAAGCCAAATGGCTTCAGCTTTTGTCTGTGGTTGCGAGGGTTACAGGGTCCAGAGAAGTTGTGAGGTGATGGATACCTTGGCCTTTGCTGACATTTGGGTGAGGCCTGATGTACAGAGAGAACTGTCAAACCCATCCTCCAAGGCTGTCTATATGCTCATAGGGTGGCACAAGCACACAATGGGGTTCTGTGTATACATGATGGAGTGCAAGACACCGTGCAACCCTACTGCAGTTCAAAGTTCAGCAGCATGGAAAAGTGGAACACCTCCTGGAATCATACCCTGGAAAAAAACACATGGTGTGACTTCTTGTTCCCATATTTCACCACAGCTGTGAGTCATGATGGGGTGGGATACTGGGAAGGGGCTGGTGGTTGGTGAATGGAAACATGGCAGGCAAGAACGTCTTCCCATGTGTTAGGTTTGTCATGCTAAACCTGTGAGTGGGGACTGCCTGAACACACAAGAACTATATGCTGGGGGCTGCCTGTTTATTAGGCTCTACGCACTATACATGTGGCTATGGGCTGCATGAACCAAACCTGAACTCCATGGGGCTATAATTTCGGTTGTTAACACTCAATGTCATTAGAAAGGCAGAGAGCAACTTAGCCACCTGCCTGCTACCGGGTGGATATTCCCTGTTAACATTGGCTGTTTTCAAAGAGCAAGGTAATTGGGGGGTGGGGTCCGTGGCCGCCTGGTGGCACTCACACGGAGCATCCACACAGGTGGAGTGGGTGGGGAGGGATTCAAATGAGTGTGGCTACTCTAGCCACAGAGACAGCTGCCATGCACTCCCCCTGCCATGGCTCATGATGGAGGGGGAAGCATGCCGGGCTGGTCTTTGCAAGTGACATGTCCCGGGCATGAGCGCTGAGAAACCTGGGCTCCCCAGCATTCCTGTTCAGTTCTTGTGACTTGTAAAGGCTGCTCCCCCGCCCCTCCTCCCCCCACTGCCTATGAGTGGCAGACTTGTCTGCTGGCATGGTTGGCTGCCACCGATTATATGGGCAGGCGCTCTGTGGCTGTCCGTTGCCATGAATCTATGAGGCTTGCCTCACATGGAACACTCTGGATTTCCCAGCAGTGCTCTGTGAGTGTCTATGAGTGGGTGCTTCGAGGCTCATGAAAGTGCGCATCCAACCTTCAGATGGGCGGTTGGAAAGCCTAGAGAAAAATGAGGATTTATTTTTCTTGCAAGTGAATGAACTATCAAGTCTAGTTCTGTATAGGCTAGGGTGGGTGATACATGTGCTGTCTTCTCCAGTCTAGCTGAGTGGGACATTAATCGTCATGTGGCATGAAGGAGGGAAAATGAGATGATTATACTAAAGTATTACTCACTTCTTACAGTACAGATAGCACTGCATTCCATTCCTTGTGCAAATTGCACTGCCTGCTAATCCCTCCCCAAGGCTTATTCATTTTTTGTGTACTTTATCTCTTGAGAAAATGTTATTTAATTGAAATGGTGCAATTCAGTAGGTATCACTTTTTATTATGCACATTTCAAAGGCCCCATGGTGTTGGGCTGCATGCAAGTACATTGTAGGGCCCACCACCATCTTCCCTAGTGTGGTCTGCGTGACTGAGGCAGGCAAGTCTCTCCTTATCTCGCCCCCCCCCCGCCTCTACCCCCACGGTGGCCAAAGGAGGGGGTGGGTGACAAAAGGCAGATAGTGTCATCCCCGCTGCCGCCGGCCGTGGGGGGAGCCGCACCCTCTGGGCTTGGGGCTTCCCCCTGTTCCCTCCCCCTCAGTGTCCAGGGTGGCCGCACCACCAGCCCCTCTCCCTGCGGCACTGCTGGACACACCTCCCTTGCCGCAGCACGCCACGCCCCCTCCGCCCGAACCAGGTGGAATCGAGAAAATCAGGTCTGGGAGGGAAGAATTGGATTCCACCCTGCCAAGTTCTCCAGCCCCACAATGATCGCCCCCACTCCTTATTCCCAGCCCCCTGTGCAAGTTCTCCGGCCCTCCACTGACCCTCCACCCCTCCGCTCCTACTCCCAGCCCCCCACTGACCCTCCACCCCTCCGCTCCTACTCCCAGCCCCCCACTGACCCTCCNCCTTGTTTCTGGTTCGGAGGCTGCAGCTGGTGCAGAATGCGGCGGCCCATCTCCTTATGGGGACTGAGTGACGGGAGCACATAACACCTGTGCTCCGTGCTCTGCACTGGCTGCCTATAGCATACGGAGCCAGATTCAAGGTGTTGGTATTGATTTATAAAGCCCTGCACGGTCTGGGCCCCTCATACCTTGGGGACTGCCTCACCCTCTGTGCCTCAGAGCGATCCCTTCGGTCCACTAGGGGTGCCTTCTTGGAAGTCTCCCAGGTGAGACTGGGGCTACAATGGAGAGGGCGTGCTTGGTGGCCAGGCCACGACTCTGGAACTCCCTCCCGAAGGAAGCCCGCCTGGCCCCAGGTCTGCTGGTGTTCCGTTGAGCCTGCAAGACCTGGGTGTTTGCCCAGGCCTTCGGAGGGGAGGGTGGGGTAGTTGGGGGTGTGTGCTGGATATGGGATATTGATTTTTAAATTACTGATGGAGTTGTTTTTTTAAAATATTGTTTTTGTGGGATTTTATTGTATCTGTCGATTGTTGTAAGCCGCCCCGAGATGCCGTAGGCATGAGGGGGCAGCTAAAAAATATTTATAAATAAATAAATAAGAATAAATAATGCCATAGAAAGCTATTGCTACAGATTGTTTGCCTGGGAAAGCCAAATGGCTTCAGCTTTTGTCTGTGGTTGCGAGGGTTACAGGGTCCAGAGAAGTTGTGAGGTGATGGATACCTTGGCCTTTGCTGACATTTGGGTGAGGCCTGATGTACAGAGAGAACTGTCAAACCCATCCTCCAAGGCTGTCTATATGCTCATAGGGTGGCACAAGCACACAATGGGGTTCTGTGTATACATGATGGAGTGCAAGACACCGTGCAACCCTACTGCAGTTCAAAGTTCAGCAGCATGGAAAAGTGGAACACCTCCTGGAATCATACCCTGGAAAAAAACACATGGTGTGACTTCTTGTTCCCATATTTCACCACAGCTGTGAGTCATGATGGGGTGGGATACTGGGAAGGGGCTGGTGGTTGGTGAATGGAAACATGGCAGGCAAGAACGTCTTCCCATGTGTTAGGTTTGTCATGCTAAACCTGTGAGTGGGGACTGCCTGAACACACAAGAACTATATGCTGGGGGCTGCCTGTTTATTAGGCTCTACGCACTATACATGTGGCTATGGGCTGCATGAACCAAACCTGAACTCCATGGGGCTATAATTTCGGTTGTTAACACTCAATGTCATTAGAAAGGCAGAGAGCAACTTAGCCACCTGCCTGCTACCGGGTGGATATTCCCTGTTAACATTGGCTGTTTTCAAAGAGCAAGGTAATTGGGGGGTGGGGTCCGTGGCCGCCTGGTGGCACTCACACGGAGCATCCACACAGGTGGAGTGGGTGGGGAGGGATTCAAATGAGTGTGGCTACTCTAGCCACAGAGACAGCTGCCATGCACTCCCCCTGCCATGGCTCATGATGGAGGGGGAAGCATGCCGGGCTGGTCTTTGCAAGTGACATGTCCCGGGCATGAGCGCTGAGAAACCTGGGCTCCCCAGCATTCCTGTTCAGTTCTTGTGACTTGTAAAGGCTGCTCCCCCGCCCCTCCTCCCCCCACTGCCTATGAGTGGCAGACTTGTCTGCTGGCATGGTTGGCTGCCACCGATTATATGGGCAGGCGCTCTGTGGCTGTCCGTTGCCATGAATCTATGAGGCTTGCCTCACATGGAACACTCTGGATTTCCCAGCAGTGCTCTGTGAGTGTCTATGAGTGGGTGCTTCGAGGCTCATGAAAGTGCGCATCCAACCTTCAGATGGGCGATTGGAAAGCCTAGAGAAAAATGAGGATTTATTTTTCTTGCAAGTGAATGAACTATCAAGTCTAGTTCTGTATAGGCTAGGGTGGGTGATACATGTGCTGTCTTCTCCAGTCTAGCTGAGTGGGACATTAATCGTCATGTGGCATGAAGGAGGGAAAATGAGATGATTATACTACAGTATTACTCACTTCTTACAGTACAGATAGCACTGCCTTCCATTCCTTGTGCAAATTGCACTGCCTGCTAATCCCTCCCCAAGGCTTATTCATTTTTTGTGTACTTTATCTCTTGAGAAAATGTTATTTAATTGAAATGGTGCAATTCAGTAGGTATCACTTTTTATTATGCACATTTCAAAGGCCCCATGGTGTTGGGCTGCATGCAAGTACATTGTAGGGCCCACCACCATCTTCCCTAGTGTGGTCTGCGTGACTGAGGCAGGCAAGTCTCTCCTTATCTCGCCCCCCCCCCCGCCTCTACCCCCACGGTGGCCAAAGGAGGGGGTGGGTGACAAAAGGCAGATAGTGTCATCCCCGCTGCCGCCGGCCGTGGGGGGAGCCGCACCCTCTGGGCTTGGGGCTTCCCCCTGTTCCCTCCCCCTCAGTGTCCAGGGTGGCCGCACCACCAGCCCCTCTCCCTGCGGCACTGCTGGACACACCTCCCTTGCCGCAGCACGCCCCGGCGGCTCCGCCGGACCCAGCGGATGCAGGCGTGGGGCTGTCTGGCACTACTGACATGGCCACACACCCTGTGCATCGCTCTGCACGTCTGTGGATGCGCGGGCGGGGGGGGGCAGGGCCCCAGCTATAAATACTGGTGCCGAGGAATACTCGGCGCTGGTGATTGTGTTGGAGAAACCGGCCCCGAGAGAAAGCTAAATGTTGTAGTGGGTGCTTGTATAGATTGTTGCTTTCGTGTTCTAGTTGGTGCTTGTGTAGACTATTGATTGGGATTATCTGCTGGACCCTTGCTCTCCCCCCGTGTGACTGCTGGTGTGTGTGTGTGTGAGGTTGTGGAGTGAACGACAAGGAGCGATAGCCCTCCCCCTCCACCGTGGACTCTGTTCCCTTCCTCTCTTTGGAGTGCAAGCCCCCCTCACGGGTCCCTTGGGTTCCCCCCCCCTCCCTGGTCTCCCCCACCGGTATCACCTCTCCTTTCCGTCCCCCTCTCCCAGTGCGGGTATTGCGAGTGGTGTGTTTGGTGTGAGGCCCGAGGCTCCCTACAAACGCTCGGCACCCGATGATGATAGGGACCTAGTCTCGGTGAGGCCTATTTGGTCCAATTACTATCCTGACGGGCAGTCTCGCCTCGATAGACCCCCTCGGAACACGGAGCCAGGGCGTGTGCATAGGTGCTTGGAGAGTGCAGACGCTGACAGCCCCTTCCTCCCTCCCTGAACCTACCCTTCCCTGTGACAGGCAAAGGGAGCGACAGGCGGCCAAGCACCCAGGTGGCCAGGGGTGGGGTGGGGGAGGGGAGGGTGCAGCAGAAGATTCTCCCTACACACACACATCCCATCTGCCCAGGTTGCTGGCGAAGGAGCACAAACCTCCCCTGGTGATGTCACAATCACCTGCTCCCAATGCCCGCCACAACATCCACTGCTCTCTCTCTCCGCTTTCCCTCCATTTACTAAAATGGGCACTTGCAACCCCACCCCCCAAAAGTCATCAACAAACAAACAAAATCACACCAAACATACATAAGTATGTTCAGCTCCTCCTCCATGCAAACCTGGTCAACAAAAACCTTGCCCCCCCAAAAAAAAAACTTGAAAAAACCTCCTGCAAACAAACTGCTCTAACATCTGTGTTTCTCAATGGATTTCCCCCAAATTTGGACAGATTTCACCCCTTACCCAGGGGACCCTCCATTTTGCTTAATTTAAAAAAGATGGAGCTGAACATCCCAAAGAAACACCCCTCAGAATCTTTGGGGATTAAAATGGAGACTGCTGCTCGCCTTAAGTATAGTGCCACTACTGTGGCTCTATAATTATGTATGTGTACCTGAGACCCTTTACCTATACGCCTAATCAATTGCTGTAAATTCAGTCCAAATGAAATAAAATCTCCCCCACTATAGGGACTTATAAAACTTGTATAAATTAATATAGAATATAAGTCTATGTAAGTTCAATTGCTGTCTTGCCTATAGAAAATTCACAAAAGGGGGGATAGTCTCCATGTCTATTATAACTGTTTGTATATGACCTATATTCCAGTTCTTATTAGTTTAGGCTGAAACAAGGGGATATTCAGTTATCTCAGGTGTCCAGTTCTTACGTTATTCCCCACTATAGGGACTTATAAGACTTCTGTGAATTAAATATCTTTTCTACCTGTTTACCTATAAACTCGTGTGTGTCAATTATTGGGTGTTTTTACATACACATTTCTCCTGGATGTTTGCTGTTACATCCTGAACTTTCTGTGTGTCTAAATCACTCACCCAGATCTTAAACATCTGGATCTTTGAACTTCTGCATACAACGTCTCCCCAAACTTCTGTGTGTAAAAAGTTCTCCTGGTAAACTGCTTTACTCCAGGCAGCTGTAACTTGGTTTCCATGGCAGCCTGTCACATCTACAGCTGTGGCTACCTTAGGCTGCCTCAGGGCAGTGTTTGTGTGAAGAATGCATCTAGGAACTGCCTCAGGGCAGTGTGTGTGTGAAAAATGCATCCAGAGCTTACTTGTGGACTTGTAAACCCAGAAGATTGAAAAATCCGGAACTTTAACGTGTGTGTAAAAATGCCCAATGTTATCCATAGGTTAAAAGGAGGAATAGATTACTGTGGTCTAGTATTTATTATTTTGAAGGTTTGGGTATTTTGGTACATGTATTAATGATGTGACTTTTATATCTATATACTCTTGTCCAATAAATGTATGGGAGTGTTTTTACATACAATATTCAGTCATTGGTCATAATTGATATGGTATACTATATACAGTAATAGTACAGTCCCTGATGTGCTCCCACACTTCATTTTATTGGTATCCTGCTTGATGACAGGGCTGAAAGCAGAAAGCATTTGAGTCTACTTATAAATTATCATGCAATAATCTAAGAACATAACAAGTGCCATCCTGGGTCAGACCAATGGTCCATCTAGCCCACCATCCTGTCTCCGACAGTGACCAATCACGGTGGCTTGGGAGAAGCACCGAACAGGTCACAATGGGGGATCCATTCCCTGTTGTTTTTCCCCAGCTCCCATCATGTTCCCTGATCCTGTCTGGCTAATAGCTGCTAATGGACCTATCTTCCAGAAACTTGTCCAAACCTCTTTTAAACTCAGCTATAGTACTGGCCCTTACCACAGCCTCTGG
>QEPC01000286.1:558647-575762 GCA_003113815.1 Sphenodon punctatus
GTACAAAACTGAAATGAAACTTAAAGCAATCTAATAATCCTACTCAACGCCTGCTGTTCAGGAACAGCGACTAGCTCAGAAGGTGTTGGGAAGGGGGGAGGCAGATAGTTTCATTTCTTGCAAGCCTCTCCACCCCTGGTGCCTGGAAGTCTGCTCCTCAGTGACTAGTACTACCCCTCCCTGTCATGTTTGACCTTACAGTGAACCTTTTTTTGCCACCCGAACGCGATCCGAACTGACTGAACTGTTCGGTCATTTTGCCGTTCGGATTGAGTTAGGTTCGGCCAGTTCATGTTTGGAAGTTCGGTTCAGTTCGGTCGTCCCAACAGGCTGAGTTCGGGCCGAACTTCGAACTTCCGAACCGCGTTCGCCCATCCCTACTTGGAAAAGAGACAGCTGAGAGGAGATATGATAGAGGTCTATAAAATCATGAGCGGTGTGGAACTTGTAAACAGGGAATGGTTATTTACCCCCTCAACTAGTACTAAAATTAGGGGACACTCCATGAAAGTCACAGGCAGAGTAAAAACAAAAAAAAAGAAAGTATTTTTTCACTCAGCATACAATTAGGTTGTGGAATTCACTGCCAGGGGAGGTGGTCAAGGACAGCAATATTGGTGAGTTTAAAAGCGGTTTGGACAAGTTTTTGGAAGACAGGTCCATTAACAGCTATTAGCCAGATAGGATTGGGGAACAAAACCCTTTACTGTCGGGAGCCTGGGGATGACCCACAGGGAATGGATAGCATGGTGGGTGCTTCTCCCAGGCCCCTGTGATTTGGCCACTGTCCAAGACAGGATGCTGGGATGGATGGACCATTGGTCTGGCCCAATATGGCACTTCTTATGTTCTTATTCCTAACACCTCCACCCCTGGGGGCTGTACTTACCAGCCTCGGACAATGGGGTGAGAATCCACCAACGCTGGCCTGCTGCTACTGATGGAGATCTCCCAGCACTGGCATGCCTCCCACAGTGGCAGCCAGACCCATCTCAACAGTGCGCCCCGGTGAGGAGGCCCAGGCAGCAACAGGTGTGATGACACCATCACATTTGTTAATGCCCGAAGTAGTCTTTGCTGGGTTCTAAATTAACTATGTCAACCCAACTATAATAACACAGTGAAAACCAATGTTCAATATACATTGAGCAGCTGCTGACACAAATTTCTGCATTCTTTTGTCCCCCTCCCTTTGCAAATTAAATTATTTATATTTAAAGGGGGAACTGAAATCCTTCCACATCTCCTTCTGTCTTACTCCCCCAAAATATTTTACTTATCAGTTTGTATGAGTGTTCTAATATTGTTTTACTGTAAAGTGGTGATGCCTTATCTCCCAAGCCAACTTCAGATATCCTTACTCATGATAAGTAGCATTTGAGCAGCATGTTAGTGACTGTAGTGGAGATACTTGTGGGACAAAATAATGCTTAATGTTACTATGCTGCATTAAAATCTAGCTCTTTACATTCTGTGTTTTTTTGTTCATGCTAACACTTCATTTATTTCTGCTCTGTTTTCATCTAGACGATATTCTTTTCAGCACTCAATTTATCACCTGCCACAGCTCATATGGTGACTTCACTCATAGTTCATCTGTTTAACATTTAACATTTTTGGTACCTCTTTGCCTCATATTTCTCTTGCCTCAATTGTGCCTGATTGGCAGAGATGATACCTTTGTGCCTTTTTGGTGAAATTTGGACTTTAAAAAGGTGTATTCTGAGTGATGTCAGAAGCTGGCATGGATAGTTGTTTTTTTCCCCCCCAAATAGCTTTTTTTTTTTTTTTTTGGTAGTCACATACCTAATTTGATCCCCATGGAAACAATCAGTAGAACTCCAGTCTCTATATTCCCCCAATATACTGCAGAAATAGAATGCTTGTTGCAAAGACAATAGGGCTTTCACTGCCCTCCATTACTTCCTCCATATACATTTCTCTTGACCCACCCCTTCCTGCACCCAGAAACAGAAGTATGCCAAATAAATTATTTTGCCCTTATGCCACCAACATACCTATGAACATTTAATTTAAATGAGCATGATCCCAGAATAGGTCCTATAGATCCCAGAATAGGTCAGCATATAATGGAGGAACATACTTAGCGTATATTATATTTCTTGTACCTTTCTCCTTGAAAATGAAAGTTCCCAGAAGGGTGGTTTATCAATCCCATGGAGGGTTGGATGGGCACAAACTAGTACTCTGCTTTGCATGCATAGCACCATGTGGGTACCAAGACAGCACCTGGTGTTTCTGTGACTGACCCCAAGGCCATGCCGTATCCCTGTTAGCTGTAGGTATGTTCAATGGTTAATATTAGGGGTGGGAATTTCGGTTCCCGAAACTGCTGGTATTTTGCTGTACCGGCAGTTTCCGATTAACCCGGTAATCTGGGGTACCGGTACCAGTTCCCCATGCCAGATTTTTTTACATTGCAGCCATTGAAATGAATGGCCGCAATGTAATTAAAAAACCAAAAAAACCCCACTCACTTTCCCTCCCCCATCCAGGCTGCATGGGTGGAAGGGGGGAGATCCCCCACCCACCCAGCCCAGCCTGGATTTTTTTAGAAAAAATTAACCCGAAGTCCGGCTGCTAGTGCGGGTTCTGGGCTGCCGCCACACCGGTGGTGGTAACCCGGAGCCCGCACCAGCAGCAGCCAGGGTGATCCCTGGGGTGGGGGGAGGTTTAACACCCACCCCACCCCAGGGATTGCCCTACCCCCCCACCCAGATCGCCTTACTTGTCCTCCGGGCTGTGGCGGCAGCAACAGCACAGCATGGGTCCAGGCGGCTTCAGCGCTAGTGGCTGGCTTCCCTTCAGCGCTTTACTAGGCCTTCCGGGGAACTTCCGGGTTTCCCCGGAAGGCCTAGGGCGTTTATAGACGAGACCAAAAAGGCAGCTGATCCTTTGATCAGCCGCCTTTCTTGGCGCTCGTCTACTTGCTGGGGCTGTTTTTTAATCCGCGTCGAAGGGGGCAGGTGATCCTGCCCCCTCCGACGCGGATTCTCGAAGTGCCGGCTTTACGCCGCACTTCCTGGTTCTGTGAGCGAGTGCGCATGCGCAGAAGGGCGCGAATGCTCACTCGCATTCTGCGCCATGTCTGATCAGTAGACACGGCACGCAGAGACGGCGCGGGGGGAAAAGCCGGCATTTAGCAATCCCGCTTGTAAGCGGGATCATCTATAAACACCCCTAGTGAAGTGCTGAAGGGAATCCAGCCACTAGCGCTGAAGCTGCCCGGACCCGCGCCGTGCTGCTGCTGCTGCCACCGCCACCAAGAGGACAAGTAAGGTGATCTGGGTGGGGGGGTAGGGCAATTCCTGGGGTGGGGGGTGATAAACCACCCCCCAACCCAGGGATTGCCTAGTACCTGCTGGTATGGGCTTTGGGTCATTGCTGCCAGTGCGGCGGCGGCCCAGAGCCCACACTAGCAGCTGGACTTCAGGATAAAATAATAATTAAAAAAAATCCAGGGTGGGTGGGTGGTGTCCCCCCTTCCACCCGCACAGCCTGTGAGGGGGAGGGGGGAGGAATGGGTTTTTTTTTCATTGATTTCAATGGGGATGGTTCCCCATTGAAATCAATGAAAAAAACCCGGTACCGGTATACTGGTTTTAATTTGATAAACCGGTTTTTTGTAAACTGGTAACCGGTAAAACCGGTTACCGTTTTTTTGCCCCAAGTCCCACCCCTAGAATATGGTTAACTCTGGTGGTAGAAGTGGCCATGGCACTATGCATCCAGCCATTCACAGAAAGCTGCATCTAAACTGGACTATGTGTGTGTGGCCCCAGCTCCACTCTACAGTCAAGATGATGGTGGGACATCTAGTCCAGGTACTACCACAGCTGCATCTATGGGTGATTTCAGACGTTACGCAGTCTCAATTCACTACAGTGGATTCCCGGCGGGGGTGAACCGAACAACCACCCCCCGTGGTAAAAAAAAAACCCGAACAGATGTGACGGGACCGGGAGCATGGCAGGGAATTGGGCCAGCAGATCACGGGCTGGGGCAGCGCAACAGACTTGATGCCGATTCCCGGCCGTGGTCAAAACACCCAGAAGGTCCTGTCCCGGCAGCAGCTGCTGCTGCTGCTGCTGCCCCTCCACCTCCTCCAGGTGCAGCATGACCGCCTCCTCCCCCGCCCATGCCTCTACCACCTCCTCCTCCTCCTCCACCTCCTCCTCCTCCCTTGCTCTCTTGCCCTCTGCTCGTCTCTCCCTTCTGCCTCACTCCATCTCGCCATGTCCCCCTGCTGCTGTGTGCCCTTTAAATCTCCCTCTGCTGCCTATGTTGTTGCTCGTTGCCTGGCAGCAATGCTGCGTGCTTTGTCCCCGGCTGGGAATCATTTCCTTTGATTCTGGCCAGTGGTTGCTGGCCAGACGTTACTTTTTGTTGACTCCCGTCGGGAATCTCTTTGACCACACTTTCGGAGATGGTCTGGCGGGGAGGTCCGGAAGCGTGGTTGATTTTGACCCCATGTGGGTATTGACTGTGGTGAACATCTGGCCCACTGAACAGACGTTCAGGGCACTTTGGCCCCGCCGCGGGATTGACCGTGGTTCACTGTGGTTGAGCGTGATCTCGTAATGTCTGAAAATACCCTATTGGGGAACAGTGCCACACTTAATACGGTGATGGATTCCCCTTCATCTGGTAGTACCTCCATTCCTAAATACCCAAAATAAGAAGACCTAAGTGATGGAGTAATGGTAGGTGTGTTAACTATAGAAAAGAAATGTTAATATAGCTTCTGAACATACTGTAAAAACACAGGATGTAAGTGAAACTGGTATAGTGTGTGTGTGTGTGCGCGTGTGAATAGACACTTAACCTATTCATAGGCACTTTTCTTTACAGAAACAGTGTTCTCTCCAGAATAGCATTATTTCTATCAACACAGGCCAAAACAAACAATCTTCTGGGACAATCTTAGGAAAATACATCTTGAGCAGAACATACTCGACTGGGTTTGGATCAACCGGTGTTTGAAGCCTTTCCAGTTTGACTGGTTAATATATGTGGGATTTTCTGCCAAAATTTTAGCACTTAAGTAGATTTATAAAAACGGTATCACTCAAGCACAGTCATTGTAATTGATCTTGTTCTATTTTTAGGATTACCAAAATAAGTTCTTGGATCTTGATGCTTGGCAAAGTGCCATGCTGAAAAAATCAAGTATAAACATTTCACAGCTTGGAGCAAAGATCAATGTAAACAGTTTACAGAGGGCACTTGAGAGACCATCAGACTCGGGAGTATTATTCAGTGGAAGAATTTGAATTATTGCACGGTTGTTGTTGTTTTTTCTGGTAACAGGAGAAGCTGATTTTTTTTTTCCTCTTGTAGAGCAGGAATGCATTTTGTTTAAAAGGAGAAAAGCCATATCTTTACTGTGGTTTAATTTTGCCTGAAAAGAACTCAGAGAAGTTAACATAGAATGTACTGAATGCAAGATAATTTATAATAATTTGAGAGATATATACTATCGAAGGGCTTAGAAATTGTTAATAATTCTCCCTTTTCTGAAAGGAAAATTCCAGTAATTTAAAAAAACCAAACTTTGCATACATAATACGCAAGGCTATATCCTCAGCTGGTGTAAATGAGCATAGATTTGTTGTCATCTTTGGTAACCAGTGCCCTTCTTTTTGCTTTGACACTAAAGTAGAAGTTTATCATTTTGCATGAGTGAAGAGTGGGTAGTCTTGGATTAGATGTCAGACTGTAAACAATATACCTCATTGTCACACTAACAGTGTTTTCTTTTCTAATCTATGACTGTACAGTGTACATACAGGGTATTTTCAGACGAGACGGGGCAGCATTCGCCCAATCCCGGAACCACTCTTCTGATTCCCCGCCGGAATCAGCCCATCACATCCAACAGATGGCTGATCCTGGTGGGGAATCAGGGAGGGGGAGGGGCCACGTGGTGCAACATGCGGCCGCACGGCCCCGCCCCCCCACGCCGCCCGCCCTCTGGGGAGACGGGCGGGCACCGCGGCCAATGCGGCCTCAGCGGCCGCCCAAATTGACCATGGCCCAGGCCATGGTTTCCGTCCAGATGAGATGGGCCCCTTCATCGTGGCGGAGAATCACATTCACCACGCGATTGGTGCCAGCCCCGCCAGTTCCGCCGATCACGTGGTGAATGTGATTCCCCACCACGATTGACTGTGGTTAACATCTGGGGGATGTTCCAGTTCCCCAACAGATGTTACGAGGCCATTCCCAACCACAGGGTATTGACTGTTGAGCGTGGTCTCGTAACGTCTGAAAATACCCACAGTTCTCACCAAAACATTCAATATGGTATCTGGCACTGTACCTGAGGACTGGAGGGTGGCAAATGTAACCCCAATATTTAAAAAGAGTTCCAGAGGTGATCCTGGAAACTACAGACCGGTAAGCTTGACGTCTGTGCCAGGCAAAATGGTGGAAACTATCATTAAGAACAGAATCACTGGGCATATTGATAAACATGGCTTAATGGCAAAGAGTCAGCATGGATTTAGCAAAGGGAAGTCATGCCTCACTAATCTCTTGGAATTCTTTGAGGGCGTAAACAAGCATGTGGACAGGGGAGACCCAGCAGATATAGTGTACCTGGATTTCCAGAAAGCTTTTGATAAGGTCCCACATAAACGACTCTTGAGAAAATTAAAAAGCCATGGGATAGGAGGTAGTGTTTTGCTATGGATTGGTAACTGGTTAAAGGATAGGAAGCAAAGAGTGGGACTAAATGGCCAGTTTTCACAATGGAGGGATGTAAAAAGTGGTGTGCCCCAAGGATCTGTACTGGGACCAGTTCTTTTCAATGTATTCATTAATGATCTGGAAAAGGGTGTTAAGAGTGAGGTGATCAAATTTGCAGATGACACCAAGTTATTCAGAGTAGTCAGAACACGAGCAGACTGTGAGGAGCTGCAGCAAGATCTTACAAGACTGGGTGCCTGGGCATCTAAATGGCAGATGAGATTTAATGTGGACAAGTGCAAAGTGATGCACATTGGGAAAAATAATCCAAATTATGAGTACACAATGCTGGGTACTAAGCTAGGAGTTACCACTCAGGAAAAGGATCTGGGAGTGATTGTGGATAATACACTGAAATCCTCAGCCCAGTGTGCCGCAGCGGTCAAAAAAGCAAATAGAATGTTAGGAATTATTCGCAAGGGAATAGAGAATAAAACTGAGGATGTCATAATGCCTCTATACAAATCAATGGTGCGACCGCACCTTGAATATTGTGTGCAGTTCTGGTCGCCCCATCTCAAAAAAGACATAGCGGAACTAGAAAAGGTACAGAGAAGGGCAACAAAAATGATCCAGGGTATGGAACAGCACCCGTATGAGGAGAGGCTTGATAGGTTGGGGCTCTTCAGCTTGGAAAAGAGACGGCTGAGAGGAGATATGATAGAGGTCTATAAAATCATGAGTGGTGTGGAACTTGTAA
This sequence comes from Sphenodon punctatus, assembly GCA_003113815.1. NCBI lineage: Eukaryota > Metazoa > Chordata > Lepidosauria > Sphenodontia > Sphenodontidae > Sphenodon > Sphenodon punctatus. Next base: position 566,119 of record QEPC01000286.1, read on the forward strand.
ACAGGGAACGGTTATTTACCCTCTCAACTAGTACTAAAATTAGGGGACACTCCATGAAACTCACAGGTGGCAGAGTAAAAACAGACAAAAGAAAGTATTTTTTCACTCAGCGTACAATTAGGTTGTGGAATTTACTGCCAGGGGAGGTGGTCAAGGCCAGCAGTATAGCTGAGTTTAAAAGAGGTTTGGACAAGTTTCTGGAAGATAGTTCCATTAGCAGCTATTAGCCAGATAGGATTGGGGAACAAAACCTTTTACTGTCGGGAGCCTGGGGATGACCCACAGTGAATGGATAGCATGACCTTTTGGGTGCTTCTCCCAGGCCCCCGTGACTGGCTACTGTCGGAGACAGGATGCTGGGCTCGAAAGACCATTGGTCTGACCCAGTATGGCACTTCTTATTTTTTTCTTATGTTCTTATGTTATGCTGTTTTGTGAATAGAAATGCCCCTTCTAAGTAGGAGATCGTTGGTTGAGTAGTTACATTTCTTTGTTATATGTGCCATCTAATGTACTGAACAGGTGGTGGCCCGGCAGCTCCAGGGGCATCTGGACTGCATCAGTTTCCTTGATTCCTCACAGTGAGGCGTTCATCTGGGCTATGGCATGGAGACTACACTTGTGGCCTTGGTCAACGATCTGCTCCGGAAGTTGAACTGAGGTTAGTCCACTCTTCTGATTTTGTTAGAGCTGTCAGTGGCTTTTGACACAGTTGACCATAAGATGTTGGTGACTTGTCTACGGGACTGTACTGGGGTAGTCGGAACTGTTCTTGAATGGTTCCACTCCTTCCTGGCCTGTAGAACTCAGCATGTGGTTCTGGGGGATTTTACATCTTCCCCCTGGTATCTCACATGTGGAGTTGCAGGATCCATTCTATCCCCTCTCCTGTTTAACGTGTACATGCACCCCTTGTCGAGTTTGTGAGAGGATTTGCAAGCCAGACACCCAGCTTTACCGCTCATTTTCATCTGACCCAGGCCCGGCAGTCTTGGTGTTTACCTGGTGTCTGGCTGTGGTGGGGGATTGAATGAGGACAAGCCAACTGAACTGAATCCTGATAAGATGGAGGTGATATTGGTGGGAAGGGGCGAGAGAGTAGAGGCCCCCATTATTGATGGGGTGCATCCCTCCTTGGTTCTTCAGGTTCGGAGTCTGGCAGTGCTCCTCGACATGGAGCTCCACCTGGATGTCCAGGTGGCGGTTGTGGTGAGGAGTGCTTTTTGTAAGTTACATCTGGTCCACCGTCTTCGGCCATATATCTCAGACTCCGATCTGACCACCGTCATCCCTGTGTTCATCACTTTGAGATTGGACTACTGCAATGCACTCTATGTGGGGATACCCTTGATGACAACACAGAGACGGCAGCTAGTGCAGAGTGTGGCAACCCGCCTCCTGTTGGGGAGAGGCTGTCGAGAGCACATAACATCAGTGCTTCGCTCTCTGCACTGGCTGCATATAGTCTTCTGGGCCCAATTCAAGGTGTTGGTTGTTACCTTTAAAGACCTTACGGCCTGGGCCCCACTTACCTGTGGGACTGCCTCATCCCCTGTGTTCTGGATCGACCCCTGCAGTCAACCGGGGATGCCCTCTTGGAGGTCCCCTGAGTTTCCTGAACAGCGATGCTCGGGAGGGCATTCTTGGTGGCTGCACCACAGCTGTGGAACTCCCTCCCGGTGGAGATTCACCTCTCTCTGGATCTCCCCTCCTTCCATAGACAATATAAGACCTGGCTGTTACACTAGGCATTTGGTGAGGGAGACGGATAATGGGTGGGGTTTTTTTCTTTTTCTTGTTGCGGGGCAGTGTGGGTTTTAGTTGGACCTCATTGGGTTTGATTATTTTTAATTGCTTTTATAGTGTATTTTGTATTTTTATATTTTGTTTTCCTGTTATTGTATGCCACCCCAAGCTGCCATTTGGCAGCAGGAAGTGGGTTATAATTGTTGAATAATAAAATAAAATAATAACAAACAAATAATAATAATAACAATAATAATAAAATAATAATAATAATAATAGATATTTACATGGTGGTAAGAAAACAAAAACTGTCAGACAGCTGCAGACAGACAGAAGTCTCTGGGGGGGGGGGTGTACAGCCACACAATACACCTACTCAGGTGTGGTGTGTAGCCAAGGGTACTAGGGCCAATGCCCCTCCTGTGCCCTTTGCCCCGCTCCTGTGCCCCCTACACACACAGCCTTACCTGCAGTGCTTGAACTGCAGCTTCAGTGCTTTCAGCGCATGCCCACTTTGACCCTCTCCATCACTATGGTCACAGAACTCCTGTTGGGGCCCCCAACAGCTGCTGCTGCTCATTTTCACAAAGGAGGGGGTCACGCACCTGCAAACAGTTTGTCAGCTGTGAGCTCAGCTGACTGAGCTGGCACAGTGAGCTGAGCTTACTAGCTGACTCTATCCCAGCCAGAGAGAGGGAGGGACTGGGTCACATGGAGTGAGTCCCATAAGGGACAAACGTAATAGGAATGTGCTTGGGCAGCTAGGAGGAGCCGTCCAAGCGCATGTAATGGGAAACTGCGTGTAATGGGAAACTGCAGTTTCCCATTACAGCCACCAGGGGGCAGGCTTTCATTGAGTGCTATGGGCTCAATTTTTAAATGGCACCTGGATGCTGATTGCAAGCACCCAGGCAATTGTACACTTGCGCTGCCTTAGATAATTGAATTCGGGCAGGCGGGCAATGCTGGGTTTTTTTGAGGGCATGCATGCTCAGTGAGGGTACGGGCTGTTTTGCTCTGCTGAGCTGTGTGCATTGGTGCCATTTTGTGGAGTGTCCTGGCATGGTTGGAGGTGACTCTGTGTTTGGCTCAGCCTCAGTCACACCCGGTTGCGGACGGACACTTCCCCCCCATCCCCCTTTGGGATAGAGAGACTCTTTTGGAGGATTGGACCCGACCAGCATCCTGATTCCTGCTGCGTGAAGTGGGGTGAGGATTAAATTTCAGGGGAGGGGGGATGTGAGACACTGGGGGGAAAGGGGGCTAGGCTGGGGCGAGGTGGACTGGGAGACAGTCACTAGGCCCAGAATGGGGCTGGACTGAGGGGGGGAGTTACGAGTGCGGGGACAGAGGCTGAATGGAGCTGGGGGAGGGGAGTCTGACTGGGGAATGGGAATGGGACTGGGGTGGAGTGGAGGAGTGGTGGCCTGGGACTTGGAGACACAGGAATGGGGGAAGGGGGTGCACTGGGAGACAATGGGGGAGATGGTGGTGGACTTGGGGAGTCTGGCTTGGGAATGGGACTGGGGAGGGGGTGCACTGGGAAATGAGGAGGTCGGGGACTCGGGGAGTCTGGATGGGGAATAGGGTTCGGGGAGGGGAATGCACTGGGAGACATGTGGGGGGACTCGGCGAGTCTGGCTAGGCAATGGGGCTGGGGGAGGGGGTGCACTGAGAGACATGGATGGGGAGGGGGTGGACTGGGAGACACATGGGGAGGGGTGTAACAGATGTGAAGTGTTCCATGTTTTGTGTGTTTGCTGGTGCACTGCTGCCTCCCCCTCAGGCATGTGCAAAGGCTGTGGCCATTTTCTGGGGCCCCACTGGCCATGGCTACTCTGGGTTAAAATTGGTCCCTTTCCTGTTTTACACGTAAATTGTCTGCTTTCTGTTTTCCGGGTGGGGGACCTAGGGGCTTGGATGGAGGAATGGTTTCTAAAAAAATCCAATCTTTGCTGGAATGTTCCTTGCATTTTAAAATGGCCCCGCCCTTTGCAGTTTGGTGGGATGTTGAGTAGAGACAAAATGGCCCCCACCTCTCTAGTAGAGAGGCCATTTTGTGAATTTGTGTGTCTACTGGTTGTGGCTACTCTTTTTTAAAATGGTTCCTCCCTTAGCTGTTTCACTGCTGCTGGAAAGTAATTTTCTTTCAATGCAGGCCAGCAACAGGAAAACTTTTTTAAAAAGGCCTGTGCGCTTGTACAGGCATTTGGCTGTCGGGAATAGGGTGCAGCTGCTAGGGATGCTGGTCTGAATGAGTCTGAAATACAGCCCTGAAACTGGCCAATTTTTTTTAAAGGCCTGTGTGCTTGGACAGACATTTGGCTTTCAGGGATAGGGTGTAGCTACTAGGGATACTGGTCTAGATGGGCCTGGTTTGCTTGCAATGCAGCCCTGAAACTGGCCAATTTTTAAAAAAAGGTCTGTGTGCTTGGACAGGTGTTTGACTGCCAGGGATAGGGTGTGGCTACTAGGGCTGCTGGTCTGGATGTGCCTGGTTTGATGGCAATGCAGTCCTGAAACTGGCCACATTAAAAACAAAAGGCCTGTGTGCTTGGACAGGCATTTGGCTGTCAGGCATAGGGCGTATCTACTAGGGATGCTGGTCTGGATGGGCCTGGTTTGCTTGCAATACAGGCCTGCAACTGTTCTCCTTGTGAACAGAGGAGAGAGTAGGTAGGAGCATAGCAGAAAAGAAGGCTGTAGACAACAAGGAGACCCCTTTCCCCTGTCCCCCACTGAACCCATCTCTTCCCCTTCCTCTTCTTGTGCACCAAAACCAAACCCTTTCCCTCCTACTTCTCCTCTGTCTTGTCCTTCTCTTCCCTTTCATTCTCTTCTGATTCGGCTTGTCGCAGGACAGGGAGGTAACTCAGTCCTCCCAGTTCTCAAAGCCAGAAGGAAGGCTTATCCCAAAGCCTACACCTTCAGAAGACCACAGGTAGCCAAGGATGCCATGAAAAAGGTTTCGAGGGTTCAGGATAAAGATAGGCGATGGTAATGTGATTTATTTTTTTAACCTACTATGGTTAATTTGGACCCGGTGGGAAAGAGAGTGTGGACGGCACCCCAGTAGGAGGACTCTCTATCCCCTGGTGGCAGTGCTTCATGAAGCAGCATTCCCAGCATTAACTAATGTAATGTCCATCCAAAGTTAACCCTTTGAACTCCTTACTGCTGGGTTATGCCACACCACTGACCTACTGTTGCCCTGGCTCCTCCTACCGTTGCCCTGGCTTTGCCCCTAGGCCAGGCTCCACCCCTAGGCCCACAGGCCTGCCAGCGGCAAAGTCACCAGTGACAGGTTCAACCCACCCACTGCCCCACCAGCCTCCAAACCCACCAGCCGCCCCTACACCTACTGCAGTTTTGGCAGCCTTACCTCACTTTGGTCACTGTTGCCATGCAATGCAGTGCATTGTGTGTCTGGTGGCCATCTGATGTTCCCCCTGCTATGTCCTGCATCCTCAGAAAAAGGCCACTGAACAAGTTAAGCAATTTAATCATCAGTGATATCATTAAAAACCATTTTGCAAGATATAAACTCATTAGAAGAATGAGTAGATAAAATAAAAACCTGGAAATGTATACACCAGACATTCAGAAATGGTAGTTGAAGATGGTTCAGTTAAAGGGGTCTTGTCAATCAATAGATAGCAAATGAACTGACAAGAGAGTACTAATCAGTTCATTTATTTATTTATTTATTTATTATAAAATTTGTATGCCGCCCCCTCCTGCTAAAAGCATCTCGGGGCGGCTAACCTGTTAAAACAGATTATAATAAACAACAGTAATACAGTTAAAATCCCACAATAAAAACAAGTTACCCCCTAACCCACCCTAACCCAACCCACCCACCCCATCTCCCTCAGGAAAGGCATGGTGGAACAGCCAGGTCTTACTTTGTCTACAGAAAGAGGGGAGGTCAGTGGTCAGGTGGACCTCTGGTGGGAGGGAGTTCCACAGCCACGGTGCAACCACAGAGGACAATCTCCACAAGGTCAATACCCGAAAAACCTGGGGGACCTTGAGGAGGGCGCCCCTGGCCGACCGCAGGGGCCAATCCAGGATCTGGACGGTGAGGCGGTTCTGCAGGTAGGTGGGGCCCAGGCCATTTAGGGCTTAAAGGTCAACACCAACACCTTAAATTGGGCCCGGAAGACTATTGGCAGCCAGTGCAGAGAGCGAAGCACTCGTGTAATATGCTCACATCGGCCCATCCCTGTTACGAACTGCTGCATTCTGCACCAGCTGTGGTCTCCGAACCAGCACCAAGGGTAGCCCCATGTAGAGTGCATTACAGTAGTCCAGTCTCGAGGTAATAAACGTTCTGTGGTATACTTAGGAAGGAATCAGATTACATTATTAAATTGCCTATTTAGAGAAACAAACTGGAAATAAAAAGTGAAGAATTAAAATGAAGGAGCTGACGTAGTATCAGGAATATGAAAGTTTTGAAAACCATCTTGGAACGTAAAGCTAACTGTAGCAGGGGGTCTTCCCAGGGCCACATGGGGGCACTGGGGTGTCAAAAGGGGAATTAGCAACCCCCCCTGCCACATCTATTCAGTCCTCAGTCGGCTGAATTTCCCCAAGTAGGGAGGGTGCACTCTGTGGGGTTCCCCTTTAGGGACCCTACCCTTGGCCTCCTACCGCCCCTCACAGCCAAGGCCTACGCCACCACATGTGCACCCAGTACATCCTGGGCTTGAACCTAAAAGCCCTTTCAGTTCTCCACCAAGGTCCTTCTACTCTCCTGAAGTCAGGAGCTCACAGCCCTAGCTCCTACTCCTATGACTTCCCCTCTCAACTGAGCCCTGGCCCTTTGCAGGCCCTGAGCATGCTCCATTCTCCCTGCACCTATTGAGCATGCCCCAACAAGCGAATACCTAACACAGTATCTAGCTGCTTGCAGCTCTGAAACAGGGCTCCAATAGGCTCACAGGGAGCTGCCCTGTTACACTAGCCTTTCTTTGAAAAATCAACACGCTCTGTTGTCTATAGGATATAACTAAAATATTTCAAACCCTGGGTATATAACGTAATATAATTGTTTTTCTTCCACCCTTCATCACTAATTGTGGTAGAATGTTAATGAAAAAACCCCACCATGTTTTCCATCTGAATCATAATGTTTCTTGACTTAACTTACCAGCCTCAGGTTCAAAAGTTAAAAAGAAAATGGAAAATAAAATTTGTTAAAATTGTGAAGCCTACAAAAACATATACACATGCTTAACTAAATATAATTTTAAAATTGCATTTTAATAGTTATAAAAAAAAATTCTGAAATCATCTTTTGCAAGAAAATTAGTGTATGTTTATTCTTCCCCTTTCTCCCAGATAACTGGGTCAGAATAAATTAGTTTTCTCTTGCTGCTCACCCCATGGCTGCTCTGTTGTACAAAAGTCTATCTTCCATTTCCTTGGTAATCCTTTTGTTTTCTACCTGGAGTTTCTGGTCTTAAAAGCCTCCCTGACAGGATTCCCTATATCCATTTTTTAATACAACCATACCAACTCAGCCTCCTTTCTTGAAGTTTCTCTCCATCATAGGTTTTTGTCTCATTCATGATGTCATAATTTCACATATAATTTCATTATATCACCCCTCACATTGCCTTCAAACATCTAATTCACATGGGCTTCTAGTCTTCCCAAGTGCCTCTCTATGGTTTTCTTTTTCTCAGATGAATAATCAATCATATAGAATAGTTGGCATTATCATGGTTTTATATAATTGCCTCTTAAGTAGTGTAGGCACCCATTTATTATCAATCGCCCCATTTATCTTGGATCAAGCTTCCTCCACACTCAGCAGCCTCACTTATAATTTTCTGTTGATGTGTCTGTTTGCCACTTATCAACCCCAAAGGTACTTAATGCAGAGACCTTGTTTAGGTGCTGGCCATCAATGCTGATAGTTATCTGTCTTGCTTCTGCATAAGTAGTCCATGTGACCTCAGTAACTTCTTTACTCATTTTGAAGCCATAGTTTGTTAGTTTCCTGTTTCAGGTATCAATTGCCTAGGTCAACTCTTCTTCACTGTTGACTACTAGTGCAATATCATCTGCATAATTTTGTACCACCTTCCATTTGGGTGTGCTTGTTTATAAAGGCCATCACAATTACACTGCATGATCCTAAAGCTGTTGGGCATGGTATCAGTGCTAACCCTTTGTGCCAACACAAATACTATTTATTGCAATGGAATCTGATTCGCTGAAAGATCTAGTGCCAACATCAAAAAGTTTTAAGTTCATACCCATAAATATTAACAGCCTAATCACAGATCTCTGGCGGAGTCCAATTTTCACCCTGATACCGACCATTATGCTGAACAGCATATGCACTTTCATTAAGGAACTGTTATCAAAATCCATTACCATCTGGGCTGAAAACAGAACAAAACTCAATTACACCCACAAGGTCTGAAAAGGCCTGTTGCTTGGCTACTTTTCCCCTTTCATGAGTAGAACTGTGCCATCCAGCTGGTTCTCAAGCGCATACACTGTTTGTGCTTGTCTCTCCAGAGCTGTATAAGAGAACTGCTGCTGCCCAGTACTCTAAAAACTGTGGCCTTCTGTCTCAGAAGGAGCTGAGAATTGGAGTTTTCCAGTTCCAAAATTAATTATTAATTATTATGAATTATTTTTATTATGAATTATTTATTATTATTATTATTTGAAATTTATATGATACCCATTCTGAGAGGACTCAGGGTGGCTTACAATAAGTTATAATACAATGCAAATAAACTCTAACCTCCATAAACAAAGACCCCTCCCACCCATTTCTATGTCTCACATACACAGATTACCCATCCCCCTCAAACCTACTCCCATCTCGCACTTGGAGGAGAATAAAATACATATACAATCCTACCTCTCCCAGGTCTCACCCATTTTGCCCCACTCCTCCATTTCTTACCTGGATGAGCCCCCTTGCTCAAGTCGAGCCCCTCCGCCTATGGTGCTGTGGCTAATCTCAGAATCACCCCACTAAGACTTACTCTACTTTTTCTCACCCATCTATCCCAATATGTCTACCCCATCCACGGGACAAGGAGGCTCACCTAGGGATGAGGCTGGAGCTGAGCTTGAGCAAGGAAGTGTTTGCCCAAAGATGAGCTCCAAGGGATTAGTCAGGATGGAGAGAGGTACCCAGGAATTGGGGTAGTCAGGAGGGACTATGCCTGACTGTACTGCAGTGGGTCTGAAGCGTTAAATGCCCCACAGAGCTCAGGAATAAGGAGTGGTGAAGTATAAATGAAGTGAAAGACCAAACGAGGGACCCAGTTGTTAGGGATGGGTGAACAGATCACGGTTCGGGTTCGGCCGTTCGGTTTGGTCCGGTTCGGTTCGCCCGTTTGGTTCGGCCGTTCAGTTCGTTCGCCACGTTTGGGTTCAGTCGATCAGTTCAGTCCTGTTTGGTTTGGGCGTTTGGAAAAAGGCTCTCTGTGTGAGGAATGATGGCCCCAGACCCATGACGGTGGGTCCTGGGGCTAGAGTGGCAGCTTCTAGATACATATTGGCCACAGTCCTCCCTGCCTGTAACTTGGCCCCAGAACCCTGACGGTTGGTCCGGGGGCTGGAGTGGCTGTTTCTTGATGTGGTGGAAAGACATCACCTCCGTGTGAGGAATAATGACCCCAGACCCATGACGGTGGGTCCTGGGGCTAGAGTGGCAGCTTCTAGATACATATTGGCCACAGCCCTCCCTGCTTGTAACTTGACCTCAGAACCCTGACCGTGGGTCCTGGGGCTGGAGTGGCTGTTTCTTGATGTGGTGGAATGACATCATCTCTGTGCAAGGAATGATGGCCCCAGACCCATGATGGTGGGTCCTGGGGCTAGAGTGGCAGCTTCTAGATACATATTGGCCACAGCCCTCC
>QEPC01000286.1:577537-604025 GCA_003113815.1 Sphenodon punctatus
GCCTGCTGGACCTTCTGCACCAGCGTACCCTTCCAGAGGCCATAGACTGCTGTCTCACATGCCATGCTGCCCTTGATCCTGGGGTCCAGCATGGTTACCAGGACATATTCCTCCCAGCACAGAAGCTCATCAAAGCATGCACTCAGCCCCGCCTTCAGCTTCCATGCCAGGTCAAGCGCCTCATCGGAGAGGAATTTATCACCTACATCATCTCATCAGAGAGGAATTCATCACCTCATCTAATTCATCACCTACAAAGTAGGGTTCTGGAGTGGGTATCTCCTCAACATCCTCCACAGTATAGACCAAAACAAAGAACTCGTTTAGCTTCTATGCAATGTCCTTGTCCTCTCTGAGTGCCCCTTTTACTCCCTGGTCATCTAATGGCCCAACCAACTCCCTAGCAGGCTTCTTGCCTCTGATATACTTGTAAAAGGTTTTATTATTTGTTTTTGTCTCTTTAGCAAGTCTCCTTTCAAATTCTTTCTTGGCCTGCCTTATTAGCACCTTACAGTTATGTTGCCAGTGTTATGCTTCTTTGTATTTTCCTCATTGGGGCTAGCTTTCCATTTCTTAAAGGATGCCTCCTTTGCGTCTCCATTTAGTCACAGTGGTAGACATTTAGTCCTCCTGCTACCTTTTTAAACTTGTGGGATGCATGTAATCTGGGCTACCAAGATGGTGCTTTTCAACAGCCTCCATGCCTCTTGCAAACATGTAGTCCTTTCAACTGTGCCTTTTAGTTTCTTTGTAACTAGCTTCCTCTTTTTGGCATAGTCTCCCTTTTTAAAGTTAAAAGCTAGAAGCTGTGAGGATAAGGATAAGAATCTGTGTACTATTGTGGATTGATAACTGGTTAAAAGCTAGGAAATAAAGGGTAGGACTAAATGGTCAGTTTTCACAATGGAGAGAAATAAATAGTGGAGTACTGCAGGGACTGGGACTGGTGTTGTTTAATATCTTCATCAATGATCTGGAAAAAGGAGTAAAGAGTGAGGTGATCAAATTTGTAGATGACACAAAGTTATTCAAGGTAGTTAAAACATGAGCAAATTGTGAAGAATTGCTAGAGGATCGTGTGAGACTGGATGGCTGGGCATCTAAATAGCAGATGAAATTTAATGTGGACAAGTGCAAAGTGGTGCACTTAGGGAATAATAACCCACAGTGCTGGGTTCTAAATTAGGAGTAACCACTCAGGAAAAGGACCTTGGAGTTGATGTGGACAATACATTGAAATCCTCAGCTCAATGTGCAGTGGCCGTCAAAGAAGCAAACAAAATGCTAGAAATTATTTGGAATGGGATAGAGAATAAAACTGAAAATTTCATAATGTTCATATATAAATTAATGGTGCGGCCACACCTTGAGTATTGTGTGCAATTCTGGTCACTCCATCTCAAAAAAGATATAGTAGAACTTGAAAAGGTTTAGAGAAGGGCAACAAAAATGATAAAGGGTTTGGAATGGCTTCTGTACGAAAAGGGGCTTGATAGATTAGGGCTCTCCAGCTTGGAGAAGAGAGGACGGAGAGGGAATATGATAGAGGTTTATGGAATCTTGACTGGAGAGGAACAAGTAGATAGGGAACATTTATTTACCACACTAGAACTAGGGGACACTCTATGAAACTAACTGGTGGCAGATTTAAAACAAATAAAGTATTTTTTCATTCAACGCACAGTTAAATTATGGAATTTGTTGCCAGAGGAGGTTGTCAAGGCCAATAGTATGGCTGGTTTAAAAAAGGACTGGATAAGTTCTTAGAGAACAGGTCCATTAATGGCTATTACCCAAGAAGATTATGAGATGGGAACTTCTTATTGTCAGGAGCAGGGAGTGATCAGCAGGGAGTGGATTGCCCATTGTGACTGCTGGTACTTCTCCCATTATTATTATTATTATTATTAACAAACATTTATATAGCGCCAGCAGTGTACATGGCACTTTACAAAGTAATAAAATAGACACGGTCCCTGCCCCTAGGGCTTACAATCTGAGCGACAGGAGCTGGGGGAGAGACATAGGAAGGGGAACAGAGGGAGAGACAAGGGGTCTAACATTCATGAAGATGCGAGGTCTCAAGTGCACGTACTTGGCTTGGTTACGATGAGAATGACAGCAGGCAGGTCCATGTGGCAAGGATAAGGGTAAACAGATCGTAGGTATAGGAATAGTGGCTCAGCAGGATAAAGAGTCAGACAGAGCAGAGCGGAAGAGGTGAGTTTTAAGGAGAGATTTGAAGGTATGAAGGGTGGGGGCAAGGCGGATGTGGACAGGGAGGGAGTTCCAGGCATGGGGGGCAGCAAGTGAGAAGGGACGAAGGCGCTTAGGGGAGCAGGGAAGGCGTGGAAGGGTGAGAGAAGGGACAGAGGAGGAGCGAAGTGCACGGGCTGGAGTATGGAGGGCGATAAGTGCAGAGAGGTAGGGGGGAGCGAGGTTGTGAAGAGCTTTATAGGTGAAGACTAGGAGCTTGTGCAGGATTCGTTCAGGAAGGGGAAGCCAGTGAAGCGAAGAGAGGAGGGGCTGCACATGGTCGAAGCGACGGGCGAGGTAGATGACCCTGGCAGCAGAATTTTGGACAGAGATGAGGGGAGAAAGGTGAGACCGGGGAAGGCCAGTGAGAAGGAGGTTACAGTAATCGAGGCGAGAGATGACCAGAGCATGAACAAGAGTTTTGGCAGACGAGACAGAGAGAAAAGGGCGAATCTTAGCAATGTTATGGAGGGAGAAGCGACAGGATTTAGCAACAGAGTCAATGTAGGGTTTAAAAGAAAGGGGTGAGTCAAAGATGAAGCCTAGGCTACGGGCTTGGGGGACAGGCAGGATGGTGACTCCATCAATAGTTATTGACAGTGAGGAAGGAGAGGAAGGATGAGGGGGGAAGATAAGGAGTTCAGTTTTAGCCATGTTGAGTTTGAGTTGACGTTGAGACATCCAGGTAGAGATGTCAGAGAGACAGTTGATGAGACGAGCTTGAACAGAGGGAGAGAGAGAGGGAGTAGAGAGATAGAGTTGAGTGTCATCAGCATAGAGGTGGTATTGGAAGCCATGGGAGGCAATGAGTTTGCCTAAGGATGAGGTATAGATCGAGAAGAGGAGAGGGCCAAGAACAGAGCCTTGAGGAACACCAACTGAGAGGGGGAAGGAGGAGGAGGTGGAGTTGGAGAGAGACACATTAAAGGAGCGGTCAGAGAGGTAGGAGGAGAACCAGTTATGGACAGAGCCACAAAAGCCAAGGGAGTGAAGGGAATCCAGCAAGAGTGAGTGGTCAACAGTATGGAGACAAGATGTTGGGCTTGATGGACCATTGGTCTGACTCAGTATGGCATTTCTTATGAACAAGACTAATACCCACAGGGAAGAGATCCCGGCCGATCGCAGGGACAGCAGTGGGGATTGGAAGGACAGACGGTCTCTCAGAGTTCTGGGGCCCAGACCGTTCAGGTCTTTAAAGGTCAAAACCAGCACCTTGAATTGTGCCCCCAAAGTTATAGGTAGCCAGTGCAGACGTCAGAGCATTGGTGAAATGTGCTCCTGGTGCCTTGCCCCCGAAAGGAGGCGAGCCGCCACATTCTGCGCCAGCTGCAGCTTCCAAACAGTCATCAAGGGCAGCCCCACGTAGAGTGCATTGCAGTAATCTAGCTTTAAGGAGATGAAAGCATGGATGACAGTGGCCAGATCCAAGTCAGAAAGAAAAGACGCAGCCTCCTCACCAGATGGAGTTGGTGAACAGAACTCCTGGCCACTGTCGCAACCTGACAATCCAGGCGCAACAAGGGGTCCAGAAGCACTCCGAGGCTGCAAACCTGAGGGACCAAAGGGGTGTGGACTCTGTCAATAACAGGAGTCCCAATTCCCTCCAGGAGTCCCAATCCCCAATAGCGATAATCTTGCTTAAAAAGAAAAAACAAACAGTGCATGCACAAAATGGCCACCAGACTTTTCTGTACATGCATAGCCCTTTCCCAAAATGGCAGCGACTCTGCCAGTGCCATTTTGGAAAAGGGCTGTGCATGTGTGCAAAATCGCCTGGTGGCCATTTTGTGCATTCACAGTTCTTTTTCTTGATTTTCCCCCCATCACAGAGAAGACAAGAATAGAGAAGAGAGCAGATAAACAGATGCAGACGGGAGACTCACTGCAGGACACAGTACACATGGCTCTGGTGTGTACACTGAGGGGGGGAAATCTCAATGAGAAAGTTTTGAGATGGGGTGCATTTCTCAATTCTCATTTTTCTCTCTGTTCTCATCAAGAAGCTTGATTCTGAATGAGAATCGAGAGAAAACAAGATCGAGTTTCAGCCCTAGTGGTGAGCCTGGGCACACAGCATGTGGCACAGCTGCTGCCTCCACCGACAGTACCTTGGACTGGGGATGAGGCCCTGGACAGGATCACTCTGGCCCTAAGTCTAGGAGAGATCTGTTGCCAGTGGCCACTTTTCATGAGCATGATCCTGCTTCTGGTGACTGCTGCTCCTGGGCCCTGAATTCGACCTGCGTGTTCAGTTCCTCATCCAAGCCCAGGGCTTGGGAGAAATGTGGCGGTGGCTGCGAGGCTGCACACGAATTCTGCTTTCTGCGCTGGACCAATGGGTGGCAGCCGCATTGCCATCCCATTCCATGGGATCTGGCTGGCGGCTATTGTGTATATTTTCACTGTGGTTATTCCTGTGCACCAACTAAGAATTCATTTCCGAGTACCACATAAGGTGTCACATTTTAATCTAGACAGTCCCACGTTATCTGCATGATCTTTTTTACCTGTGATACTAAAGCAGATGGGATCAACCAAAGCAGCGAAGTTCATAGCCTCCTCATTTACTCATTACACCAGTGCTCCGAGCTCTGCACTGGCTGACGATAGTCTTCTGGGCCCAATTCAAAGTGTTGGTGCTTCCCTATAAAGCCCTATATGCTTTGGGCCCCTCCTATCTGCAAGACCAGCTCACTCTCCATGCCCTGGATCAACCCCTGCGGTTCACTGGGTTGTCCCCCTGGTGGTGCATGGGGATACAATGGAGAGGGCGTTCTCAGTGGTGGCACCCAGGCTGTGGAACTCCCTTCCAGTGGAGGCCCGGGTGGCCCCGGACCTTGCCTCATTTCGGAGACAGTGCAAGACCTGGCTGTTCTGCCAGGCTTTTGGTGAGGGAGGTCGGTGAAGGGTGGTTGGGGAGGATAGGTTTTTAATTTTTTTTTATTCTTACGCTTCCCTTTTATGTATTTGATGTATATTTTAAAATATTTAAATTTTTGTAAGCCGCCTAGACAGGAGAGGTGGGATACAAATAATGAAAAATAAGTAAATAAATGTATCTGATTGAGAGCTGAGCATTAGGCATTTCCATTGAAGTCCTGTGTATAAAATGGCTTTCTGTGCCTTGGTTCAATGAGGTCAGAGTGTAGTGACTTTTAGGCAAAATGCAAGACCTGTGTGTCTTCCCAGGCTTTTGAGAAGAGAGCTTGCTAGGGTGTGTGCCAATGGATGCAATAGGAATGTTATTAACGCCTCCTGATAGGCTGTTGAGATAGAGTTGTTAATCTTAACCTATGTGTATATCCAGCATGCCAGAAAAACACATTTCACAAACTTCAACTAAATAAATAACCAAGGTGACTAGAAACAACTTGCAATGGAAAATAAAAAATTATTATGGGCTACTTACTATAAGAATGGGTAGGTATGGGACACTGTGAGTAGATGACAACTGGGTGTTCCTAATGGATTTATGACTTATTCATTGTCTGTCAAACCTAATCCTGCCTCTGAAAAAACTTCCTTTTCTCAGAGTAAGGAGTTACCGGTTCAGGCCCATATTATGCTCTTGAAGGAAAACTGGGATCCAGGCCCAGACTCTGATGTTCATATGGAGTTAATACACCCCAAATTACTGGAAGTTAGTTCAAAAAACGATCCTTTTATGTCTGTAGAAGTCATTGTGCATACCCATATGGAAGCAAGATGAGAGGGGAAATTTGAAGTGGAGGAGGAGTAGTGGGGGGTGGGTGGGGGACTATTTCATTTTGGATGTCTGGTTCTGGTTCTGGTGGTAACCAGTCCAAGAAAGATTTGATATTAGGTGAGATTTTGTAATGTACTGGGTCTGTATGTGTATGCAAGCATGTTGCTCTCAAGTCAGTAACCCACAGAGAAGATAATGCACCTAGTACTAAAGAAACATCCAACTCCTATCAAAGCCAGCGAGAGCCTTTTTGTTGACTTTAATTTATTTATTTTATAATGAGAGTTAGACCAGTCTCACTGCCATCTAGGAGAGATTTCTTTAGATGTAGTAATAGTAGGAGTCTGTGTGTTTGGAGATGAAAGTCTAGATTCTAGTCCTGGCTCCCCAGGTGTGTGAGACACTTATCGGGTAATTGTGTACTGTCTGCAGCATATGACCCTTTTACAGTCTCCCCAAACCTTCCTTCTGCAAAGCAAGTGAAAAAAAGAGTGTGGAGGGAGGCAAAACAGAGTTTCATGGATGAAAGGGCAGATATGGAGCCATATATAATAAAAGAAAACTACCACCATGGGGAAACAAGATACAATACCAGTCTGGAATGCAGAACTGAAGAGCTTGCAAAGTGGATGACAATACAGAAGCAGAAGGATGAAAAATCCAGGGCTGAAAATCATTACAACTCTTTTCTACTAAGGCTGAATTCACTTGCTGACAAGGAAAACCTAGAGAATGTGACCTAGGCAGCATTGTCATGTCAGTGCTGGTGCTTTCTCCAGTGAAAAAACTTATGCAAGACAGTGGTACAGTCCCCCAGGTGCATGATTATTAATTCAAGTAAATAACCAGAGCTGGTTGGGACTTTGGATGCACAACATAAGTGCACAAGACATCTGAAACAAAAAATCTTTGCTTTTGGCTTTTTCTGGACTGAACATTTTTGTTTTTGATTTTCCTTTTCAATTGGAGTTTCTGAACTCCACCCAAAAAAAAATTAAAAAAAAAAATTGTTGGTCTTCATAGTTTCCCAAAAGATGAGGAATCTGTTTCCCAACCGATTTGAAGATATATCCAAAGTTTGCAGAAATATAAATAATGAAACTGGATGAAAGTCTGTTGTTAGTAAAGCTATTATTATGCTGAAGTTCACAAAAACAGTGAGCAGAAGAAGAATGAAGCAAATGTTAACAGAGGTAACAGTGTATTAGAAGTAACATATACAATGTAGGTCAAAATGGACAAATTCAGGACATGTTGAAGTAGCTTTGATCCTTACAGCATTCTATTGGTGAAAGCTTCTTCTATGGGGGTTTGCACCAGTACAGCACTTTGAGGATCAGGCTGACAGTGTGTAATGTTTGGTTTTCTAGAATAAGACCGTGATTGTTGATTTTGCTTGATGACAAACCTTTTACCACATTGTTGCCATACTATCCAATTGTCTTCCCTGTATCAGTATTTGGCATCACTATGGCAAAGATTACTGTACCAGATGTTGCACGGTAGGGGAATAGCTAGGCTGGAATGGACCTGGTGCAGAAGATGCAATGGGTCGCTTAGGATACAAATATTTGAATTAAATAAATAAATAAATAAATAAATTAAATAGACAAACCCTTTTGCTCCCTCTCCCAGCAGCAGGGGGCACAGCTGCACCGGGGAGACAGAGATATAGGTTACACAGATACAGTGATGGGCCAAATTCTGTTGTCTACAACTCAGAATGGGAGCCCATGTCAGCTGATCGTGTGTTATGACATACCAGAGTTATGGTTACCCAGATGCAAGGAGGAACAAAAGACTGGCCGTGAGTGCACAGTTTTCAGTTTTGTATCAAAAATGTATTTAAAATGTTTACTCCAAAATGCAGGATCTTGTCCAGGCATTTCCATTCCCTTCCACTTAATCAGTGCCAAAGAGATTGTAGGTCATTGGAAAGAGGAGTTTGAAGGTACTGAGTGAATGAATAGACAGTAGTTTAGGCAACTGAGTTTTCCTGTGCAGGTATGAATTTTCATTTGTACAATGAAATTCAATCACTGTACCTGTGTTGGGACTGGCAAATGGAGGATAACTGAATGGGATAACTGCAGTTGGCAGCTCAGTGGACACACACACCAAACGAAAATGTGCTCTCTCTTTTTTCCCTATAAGCATGTGGAAGAGATTAGATTAGTGAAGTTGGATCGCACTGTGATGAGCTATGTGGTGCACTTGAAAGGTATGCTGCTTCTCACACATCATTAAGCACATTGCTATTATCAGAGGGGCAGGTGAGAGCAGTTTCTTAAACAAGAGAGCACCTTTCAGGCTTCAACCACAATCACTTAGCTTAAAGTTAAAAGCACGCCTTCTAGTTCAGCCTTTAATCTTGAACAAAACGTCACTCCATCGCCAACCCCTGAAGTCAAATTTACAGCTTCCTAATCATTATTTGGTCCGAGCTGTGGATTTTTGTTTGCAGTCTGTATTGCGCGGTTGTATTAATTCTGTTCCCATTAGATTTTTATAGGTAAAAATAAAAAGGAAATAAAATAAAAACATTAGGGTTTTTTGTTTTAAAAAACCCAGGTGCCTTCAACCCCTCCCCTCTCTCCATGGGGTTTAAAGAGTTAAAGGGAGGTGCTTGGGAAATCTGATGCTAATGATGTCTAAGGAATGTTACACATTAACATTCCCTTCCAGGCTTTCGGAAGAGGGCAGTCCCCACGACTCCCTGAGCTTCTCTCCCGGCGGGTGTTGACTGAGCTCAAAGAAACCCAGCGCCACAGACAGGAACTTTCTCCGCGTGTTGCTCTGCGCATTCCTGTAGGTAAACCGCTTGCTTAGCCCTATTCATTGCAACAGACCGTGGAAAAGTTTCTGCACACGAGGCGGGATGCAGGCAGATGGGGATGATCGGAACATAGAGGGAGAGTTCTGATCCGATCTCCCCCCAGAGCTGGGGGCTGCCGAGGGAGACACTGTCCATCCCCAGAGGAGACAGAAAGTGTCCCGTGCAGAGAAAGGAGGGTCTCCCAGCCGTTGCAGATCACGGCGAAGAGTTGCCGGCGATGCAGCTAGGGGAGGAGGCGAGGCAGAGGTGCCCCGGAACAGCAGGACCGAGCACGCTGCAGTAGGGGGAGAGGTGGTGTCTGGGTTGGCGGACCAGAAGCCGGGCTGGGGTGGGCGCTGACCTGATCCCTTCCTGCCTTTCTCTTGCAGATGCGGTTGGAGATGCCGGGGAGGCAGCTGCGCTGGGCTAGCTGCTGCTGCTGCTGCTGGTGGCTGGGCATCTGTCTCTGGCTGCTGGGAGGAGGCAGCAGCAGCGAGAGCGACCAGCCCAGCAGGCAGCCGTGTCTGGGGCCCCGCTGCTCGGGCAGAGCTAGCCGCCCATCCCGCTCCTTCCTCCACACCACAACGCTGCAAGGCAAGCCGCCCTCCGTGGCCCAGCAGCGCCCCCTAGCAGCCAGCAGCCCCGAGCGCGTTGCCCTGCCCGCCAGGGGCGCCGCCGAGAACTGTCCGGGGGGAGGAGACTGCACTGCCAGCGCCCCTAACGGCACCAGCCGAGACTGCAAGGGCATCGAGTGCAAGCTGCCCTTGAGGATCCGCCACAAGCCCAGGCCGGCCAGCCGGGCCCCCCACTGTGCCCAGCAGCAGCAGCAAGGGGAGGGCTGCCCAGAGCCCACTCTGGTGCGAGTGGTAGACAGAGCTGCCCAGTTCATCGGGGAGGACTTTGCCTACACGGCCCCGGAGCTGGGGGGTGCTGCCCTGGGTGTTCAGCTCACCTGTGATGTCAAACCAGGTGGGTGCAGGGGGGAATGAGCCAGAGGAACAGCTCAAGCAGTGGCCAAAGTGAGGGGGGTGCAGCTTAGTCAATACCACTCATCCACCTGCCCACTAGTGGAAGCTCCATATCTCCCAACAGTCACTATTTGGGGAGGACAGACCCAGCATCTTTGGGTGTTGGGTGCTGAAACTCACTGTCCCTCTTTTGGGGGTAAAAGTCGTCTTTCAGGACAAAGAGACCAAAAGAACAGTACTCAAGCCTCTGACACCCTTTTTCTGGCTACCGCAGGAAAAGCACTTGAGAAGACAATGGGGAGATGACAAAATGACCGGAATGAGAAGCAGAAGAGCTTCTGTCACTGTGTGCTTGAAACATTGGGTATTTTCACACAGACGCGGGGGTGCACAATCCTGGAGCAAGTGTGGGGGTGCACCCCCACATCTGCCCGCTTGCAGCCGCACCTGAGTCTGTTTTAAACAGACCTGGAAGCTGCTGAGACTCACTGTTTGCCCATGCGGCCCCCCTCCCCCACACCATAGTGTTGCAGGCAGATCGCCTACAATGCTATGGGTCATCTGGCTGAGGGTGGGGTTGGGCTACCTGCTTTGCTGGTGGTGCTCCGGGGTGAGACGGGGCAGGTGTGACGGGGCAGGTGTCCACAGGAAGACACCCATTGAAAGGTGCTTGTATTCCTGTAAGTGAATGAGGGACCAGAGCTTATTTGTGGAGGGGTGGCACTTACTGACAGAGGGAACAGGACTTGTCCCCTTTAGGCCACTGGAAACGTTGTGAGGTATGTAGCTCTGCCCACTCATTCAGCATCTGGGAAGTTCAAATGCTGGGAGACATGGGGACAGAGTTTGTGGGAGGGAGAAAACCTGAGGAGACTGTCCTCTTGGCCCAAACTTAGAAGGGATGTGTTCAAGATCAGAACTACTGGCAACCTGGTTTTAACTCATGTCTCCCCACACAAGGGACAGAGCAGCACCCTTTGCTCATAGTGTAAAGCAGTTGTTCCCCGACTCTTTTTGGGACTGCGTTTTAAGACTTAACTATGGGTGTTAACAATTAGCCCTGGATTCACCTGCCCATCTATTAGGTGGCTGCCCAATGTTTATCCCAGGGCCACTCCACACAGAGTCATTGTTGGAAATGTGGAACTGGCCATGTGGGCAGGTCTGGGCAATGGAGGCCCAAGCAGCTGCCTCCTGTGTGTTGAGGTGCATGCAGCACTGGACAAGGCCATAATGTTGGCAAAGATCAGGCCTGGTCGAAGCGGCAGCTAGCAGCTTGAGTGGGCTTGGGAGACCACCGGCTGGCATTTTGAGCGGGCTGGGGCAGCTGTGGTGTCATCAGGATTTGGCCCCCTGTACTGGGAGCAGCTTGTCCATGGGCAGGTGTGCTGTTCCCTCCCTTGGTTCAGTGAATCCTTCTGGTGCTTCTGTCCTAAACCTTCCTTCCCAGCCATCCCATATGGGACATCCCCTCCCCAAAACAAATGGGGAGCATCCCTGCCCATGAAGTGGCTGTTCCTGAGAGGGAGGTCCAATCCTGCTGCCACTGCTGCTCCTCCCAGCCCTGCTCAAGCTGCTGGACAGCAGCAGCCACTTCCCCGTGGCCTTGTCCTGCTGCCACTGCAACAGGTATCCCAGAGTCCTGCCCATGTGTTGGGTTTCTCAGCTCAAACTGTGGGTGGGGTGGTTCATGGCAGCTACCTGCGTGTCTGCAGAAACCACACTGGGGACTGCCCGTGTGTTGAGCTCCCCACGCTTTCCATGCAAATGGCGGCTGTGTGGCAGCCCCAAGGGGTGACTACAGGCCCTTGCAAGCTCTCTTCCCAAGTGTTAACACCCTATAATTCTGCGATCACCAGACAGCAACAGAGACAGGCAAAGCATATCAGAGAAGATGGAGATGCTATCTGCAGTCATGACCTGTAGTTTGATATCATGTGAAAGGGATCTAGGTATCCTGGTTGATCACAAATTGAACATGAGTAAGCAATGTGATGTGGCTGCAAAAAAGGCTAATGTAATTTTAGGCTGCATTAACAGAAGCTTTGTTTCCAAGTCAGCAGAAGTAACAATTCTGCTCTATTCCGCACTAGTCAGGCGTTGGGCACCTCATTTTAAGAAGGACATTGACAAATTGGAGGGGGTTCAGTGGAGGGTAACAAAGGTGATAAGGGGCCTGGAAAGCAAATCTTATGAGGAAAGCTTGAAGAAACTGGGTATTTTTAACCAAGCAAAGAGAAGATTAAGGGGAGACATGATGGCAGTCTTCAAATATCCAAAGGGCTGCCACCAAGAAGATGGCAAGGAACGGTTCTTCATTGCTACAGAGGAGTAGACATAATGGCCTCCAATTACAGGGAAGTAGATTTCAGTTAAATATTGGGAGAACCTTAGCTGTTGCCTAGGGAGATTGTAGGTTCTCTGTTGATGGAAGTTTAAAAAAAAAAAAGGGGGGGCTGGACCCCATCCATTGGGGATGTTATAGCTGTAGTCCTGCATCCAAGCAGGGGGTTGGACTCCATAACCCTAGAGGTCCCTTCCAGTGATTCTTTGGTGGAAAGGTTGGGAGTGTCACCTGTTCAGTGTGTCCTGTGTAAGCACCAGGAAGGAAGTCTAGGGGAAGCATGTCTTCATTGATACAGACATGATTGGGGGCAGCCCTTTAGATATTTGAAGACTGCCGTCATGTCTCACCTTAATCTTCACTTTGCTAGGCTAAACATACCCGGTTTCTTCAAGCTTTCCTCATAAGACTTGCTTTCCAGGTCTTTATAAGATTCCAACACACGGCATCTGACCCAGCACTGAACCCTGAATGAAGGACCAAGCCTAGCAGTGCCTGGTGATATTGGGGGTCTTGGATCATAAGTATCCGACATGAGTCTAGTTTTTGGAAGAGCTGGACACTCCTGACACCAACTGAATTCTTGCTCATGTCTGGTAGAAAAAATCCTGGGGTTCCTTACTCCATTATATATCTTACTCCCAAACGTAATACTCCTCCTGCATTCTGTCCCCCAAAAGCAGGATAGACTTTCCTCTGACTAAACAAGGATAGTTTGCCTGAGGTTAGCTATTAGTTCACCCCAAGGTAAACCGAACATTGTGTGAATGCTTTGGCAGTTACCCCAGGGTAACTACTTTTGAAAATTTGTATTACTGGTCTTTCCGTCATACAAAGGCATCTTCTCCTTCTCCACCTCACAAAGGACACAGTGAATGAGCAAAAGAGGGGACCTGACAAAAATGTGTGTTGAATTAAATTTTTTTAAGAGGTGAAAAATGTTTTGCATCTTCTTCCCCCAGCTTCTCAGTTCAGTATTTCTGATGTCTGTAATTTACTGCTATCTAAGACAAGTTTTGAGTGGGATGGAAAAACGTTTGCATGCTTCCAAAATAAATGGCCCATCTAGAAAAATCAGGCACAGTTAGTGCTGTCAACTAGAATCTTAATGATACTGGCAAACTGACTCACTATAACCCAAAGCATTTCATATTTCACTGGAATGATGCCAGAGCACTTTTACAGTGACATTGTTTCAACAACAGTTAGCTGCAGGGGTGGAACATGGCAAACAGTTAATGGGACTCAGATTTTCTGTACACATGTCCATTTACAATGGGAAATTTCAGTAAGAAGCATGCATTTTGGACTCTGGCCAGAAGACCTTGGGCATACATCTCTAGGCTGTGGTCCACAATACCAGTTGTTCTGGTGTAGTCTATGGGCTTAAATGGAACTATTCTGGAGTAAGCAGTTTGTGGATTCTTTCGTATGGCTTTGATGGGACTACTTCAGAGTAAGTGATTTGTGGATCGTGGCCCTACTGTGGAAAATAATGTTACAGATTCATTAGCTAGAAGCAGCCAGGACTGTGGTTTAAAGTTTCATATGAAAGATATAAAGCATACAGAAGATTTATTGCACATGTTTTAGACTGAGTTGAGTTTCTGTAGAAAATTAAATCAAACTGATGATGTTTGGAGCAGAATAAGGCCGGTTTTACACAGACACACACACACACCCCCGGCTTGGGGGATGGGGGGGGGGATGGGTGTCCGCTCGGTGTTCACCCATGTGAACACCAAGTGGGATGAGCGTGCTCCCACACAACACCCACCCATGGAGCCCTCTGGAAAACCAGAGGAGGCTTCATGGGTGGAGGTAGGTGGAGATGGCTGTGTGTCCGTGTAAAGAGAGAGACACACACACCNGGGGATGGGGGGTGGGGATGGGTGTCCGCTCGGTGTTCACCCATGTGAACACCAAGTGGGATGAGCGCGCTCCCACACAACACCCACCCATGGAGCCCTCTGGAAAACCAGAGGAGGCTCCATGGGTGGAGGTAGGTGGAGATGGCTGTGTGTCCGTGTAAAGAGAGAGACACACACACCTCCACCCACTACGGCAGAACACCCATCCCCCACCCACCCCCATCCTTATAAAAACGGCCTAAGACTAAGGGAGGTCAGTTTGTGAGTCCTTTTTAATTCATAATTGCAGTTTAAAGACACAAACTAAAATAACGTCTTGGCAGTAATTGTTGTGATGGGTGAGCTCTGTCATGCAAAATGAAAGGGTATTCTGTTGCTTTCTTTGACCTATAAAGTACAACATCTTGAGAATCATAAGTTCAAAACTGATTTTTATGTTAGTCTGTTTGTATTTCAGGAGAAAATGAAGTTCCATCTGAAGATGCACTAATACTCCAACTGCAGCTTGCAAAAGGGCAAGAGAAATTTGTTGAAGTGCTAAAAAGTCAGCAGAAAGTAATTGTGGATTTACAGCAAAAGCTCTTTGAACAGCAAAATTTATTGGTTCACCAACAACAAGAAATTCTTGAACAGCAAAGAAAAATGTATGAGCAAATGGATCTGATCAAAGTCCAGTATGGCATGCTTTTTGATAAAGTAAAGCAAATGTCATTTCAGAGTTTGCAGGAAGATATTCAACATTATTTTGAAGCCAATCTTCAAGGACTTCAGAACCAGGTCAGAAATCATCTCCAGAAGTCATACTCTGTGCATAAAGTAGAAGTTGATGCAGAGGTGATTGATGTTGGGAAGCCTTTGCTGGACTGTGGCCTTTGTGAAAGTGACAAATTTTGCAATTTCCAAAAGACACCATCACTGTGTGAAAAATGCACCTTGTGCCCTGTTGGCTTTTTCCAAATGTCTGAGTGTTCTGCAAATGCTGATCGGATTTGCCAGGTGAAATATTATAATTCTCTGTATTTTATTAACAGTTTTTCCCAGTGGACAGAGAATAGCATGGCCGAAAGGCCACAATGAAACTGAAGCAGAGAGCGAGTGTGCACACTCTTGCTAGGAACTCAATTGTGTATTGTGATGGTTTTAGAATTCTTACCTTAATTTCTGTTAATAGCAAGGCATTTGCTTCAGGACACATGTAATCATTATTTTTGTGGTGTTAATGTGACAACCTAGCTCTTGGACTAAACACAGGGGGTTAAACTAGGGCCATCTGGACTTTAATACATGAGTCTCTATTGCATGAACTATGACGTTCTTTAGCTCAGGCAAGTATCGGGAGTTGCTAGCCTATCCAGCAGCGATGTCTGCAGGAGTGGGGAGGCACCTCCCTCCATTTTTGGCCGTTTGGGCTATTGTGTCTCCAGACAGGTTCTGGTACTACTGCTGCTCCATTGGCGCAACCATGCAGGGTTTGCCAGAGAAACAGTGGCCTGAGTGATGGTCCCATCTGGATCACTACCCTCACCTTACTTTGGAGATTCCTTTGAGCTGGGCTGCAGGCCTCTGTAAGTTCCCTGACATCAAAGGTGGGAGTTCAGTGCCTCTGCACCCTGGGTGTCTACATATTGACCTTCTGCATGACGTACCCCCACCACTAGGAGACAACTTGGAATTTGTGACCCCATAGCGTCCTGTGGTTTTGCAGACAGATATGAAAAATCAGGTCCTTTTCACAGAGAACTTGCCATTTACATAGTATGGCTTTGTAGATCTCTTTAAAGAGGGACTGGTTTTTTTCCAGGAAGGAATATAGGGGAAGACTGCAGTTCCAAGCAGTTGAGAAAACAAAAAAGAAGTCCTATAGTTGAGAGTTAAAGAAAAATACGGAGATGGCGGCTATAGCTTGAGGTAGAGTTTCAGGAGAGAGGAAGGTAAGGGGAGAAATGCAGAGAGGTGAGTGGGAGCTGTGTTATGGATGGCTTTGAAGATGTAGACAAGGTGCTTAAATTTGACTCTACCCTAAAAGACACCAGGATAGGGAATTGAAGGGGCAGGGAAAGGTAGATGCCTAGCTGGCTAGAGATAGGGATGTTGCTTTAGTCAAAGTAAGAAATAATCAGATCTTGGGCAAAGCTTTTTAGTGGGAATAGTGAGTAATGGATGGGTTGTATATCTTGAATTGGTCTCCATTGCCATTGAGGAAAGCAATAGAGGAAATTGGGTTAAGTTTTACAAAACTAGGTTTAGATTAAATACTAGGAAGAACTTCCTAACAGCTGGAATGGTTAGGCAATTAAGTTGCTGAGGGAGGTTGTGGAATCGCCTTCATTGGAGGTTTTTACAGAAGGCTGGATAACAAAATTGTTGGAGATGGTTTAGGGTGAGTTAATTCTGCCTTGGTGCAGGAGATTGGATTCTCTTCCAGTCCCATAATTCTATGGCATTCTGAACTGGCAGGATTTAATGACATAATTGAACTGTAGGGTTGGGCGGTACCTTCAGGGTTATTTAGTCCAACCCCATGCTCCAACCCAGTTTCCTTTACATCAGAAGAAAGAGAGGGAAAATTACACTGAGTTTGTGGGGGAGGCCATACGGGTGGCAGCAGCCAGATTCCCACGTGGCTCTTTGGTGAGTGATCACCACCACCACCACAGTGTGGGGCATGTGTGGGGAGCCGGCTAGATGGTTGTGGGGAAGCCGGGCAGGCATGTCTTTGTCGAGCTGCCACTGTGGCTGGGACAGACTGAGGTGTTGCCCACATGAGCAGGCACCCTGTCCCAGCTCCCTCCCCTGGCCGGACTGAGAGCCCAGCCATGACATGGTGCCCGTCACTCATGGCCCCACTGCGGAGCGTGCTGTGTAGCAGGCAGAAGGGGCCTGGCTACATGGGTTGCCCCAACCTGGGCAGCTTTACCCTGTTGGGGTAAGGCTGCTCCATGATTCATCCTCAGCATTTTTCTGAGGACATGTCACAGAGTAGCCAGCTGTTTTCCCTGCTCTGGGGTGGAGGGAACATTTGGCAGGCCCATGCCACACGAGCCACTACATTGCATGGCTCATTTGTCCAGGGAGGGATAAGGCTGCCGAAGACGTGGTAGCCTCCCCGCCCTGTCTCGTGTGACCTCACCCTGTGAGGGACAGGGAAAATGAGGG
Source organism: Sphenodon punctatus (assembly GCA_003113815.1). Classification (NCBI taxonomy): domain Eukaryota; kingdom Metazoa; phylum Chordata; class Lepidosauria; order Sphenodontia; family Sphenodontidae; genus Sphenodon; species Sphenodon punctatus. Next base: position 594,657 of record QEPC01000286.1, read on the forward strand.
AAATGCAGTTAGACTGAGAATCAGGGCTAGACTTAGGAATTTTGCACCCATAGGTCCTTCTCAGGCTGCCCCCTCAAGCCCCCCTCAAAACCCTGCCCCCCCCAGCAGAATAGGTGGACAGATATACAAAATATCCAAGGTATACATGGTTGAACACAGACAACATCTTAAGGCAGCATACTCTCCTTGTTGCTACCTGGTCAGTGGCCTGGTGCATTGTTGTTCTGGCCTCCAGCCTCCCCTTACAGCCAGCCTACTCCCACCAGTAGTGCAACCAGGCCATTCTTCACTAGGGGTACTAGACCAATTGGTGAGAATGGGGAGCACCACAGGGTAATCAGAAGAGAGGGAAAGGTGGGTAGTGCAAATGCTCAGAATCCTGGATGCACTGACAGCTCAGAGGAGACAAAGAATGTGAGCTGGGGCAGGGAATGGAGGGGAGAGTGAGCAAAGCTGAAAAAAGAGAGGATGTGAGCAAAATTATTTGGTGACGAAATGCAGAGATGGAGAGCAGGTCAGTGCCAAACTTGACAGTGAATGGGAGAGCCTTTTTAATTCATTTCAGTGCTGCTGTATAAAAATATTTAACAAAATTCAGCATCCACAAAGTTCATTTTACATGATTATCAAAGCTGGTGAAGTGCCACTTTCCAAACCTGATATGGTTCAAATGGATGATTAAAATTGATCAATTCAACTAGGATTCCCGTTAAGTGATTTCTTCAGAATGCTGCTGTTTGAAAAGTCAGGTATTGGCCTTTTTATTAAATGTTTAATTCTTGTGATTTATAGGACCGAGATGAATGCATCGAATCTCCAAACATTTGTGGGGAGAGGATAAAATGCCTTAATACTCCAGGTATGTTACTGCCTTTCTGTTACTGGTAAAGACAGGCACATCTTCAGTGATAGGAAAAGCAGGGTAATAGAAACCCACTTCTGCAAGATACTGAGCTCCCATCATTCCACGGTAGTTAGTAGGAATGGAGGATACTTGACACATCACAGGATCAGATTTGAAGAATATTAATGATCCTTGGGAAAACACTTGGTTACTCTCAGGGCATGATGGCCTTTACATTTTTATGCACTCCTGTTTCTGAACACGGGCTAAGATGGGCCCTGTCAGGGTAATTAAGTGCACTGGCATGGGGTGAAAATAAAGGTGCAGCCGGCACACCGGCTACATGCTCTGGAAGGAGAGGCGGCCCTGGTGGAATCTGGTCAGAGCACAGATCAAATGTGAACCTGACTGGGCTGGCTAGTAAGCTCTCCCCCCATCCCTCTCAGCAGGCCAATTGAACAAATGCATGGCTGAGTGGTTATGCCCCTGGCACGTCCCTACCACCCTGTCCCCCACCATGATGGGCAGTTGTGGTGGCCAGTCATAGCTACCCGTCATGTGGCCCCTGATCCCGAGTGGTGAATGGGGCCACAAACACACGCACAGTCCCACTATGGCCCACGTTGGCCCACTTGGGTAGCTCTGGGCTGTGGACCTAGAATCATCTGGGGGATCACATCTGGACCAGCCTCCTACTGGGCCACAACAGCAGTGGGTCCACTTCTGGCAGCCCAGTAATAAACGTGACGGGGAGTCTCTGGCCCAGGCAGGCCATAGCGGACCATAGCAGGCCCCCATCATGTTTATTATCACCCATGCTTGGGGCTGCAATTCCTTTGGACACCTACACCCACGCTCTTCATCTTTGCACCTTGTGTGTGCAGGACCCAGGGAGCTGCAAATATATTTTACTAGGTATCAAATCTTTATTTGGCACGGGCTTCCGCCATGGCCATACCCCAGTGAATAACATAACATAACAAATAACGATAACATAAAATGGAAATACACAAATAAAATTGCAATCAATAAGACTGCATCATTTTTTTTTACTAGGTAAAATCTGAAAGGTTTGCTGGAATTTATTTTTAGTATTGGAAAATACTTCAAAAGAAACCCAGAAAAAAAAATAGATAAGCCTTGTTATGTGTTTCTGATATGGGATTTAGCTAGCTTGATATGGGTTATATCAGGGTGAGATGATTTTGCCTTAACTCACCGAAAGAGACTAGGTAATGCACAACCAAAATGAGAGTTGGCCAAGCACCAGATTTTCCTCTGAAACTGATTTTGCCATCAATCAAAAAGATGAAGAATTGAAACAGCGACATTTCTATGAAAGGAAATTTCTGAAATTATTTATATAAAAAAAAAAAAAAAAATAAAAAAACACCTTGATTTGGTCCCCAAATGTTTTTTCTCCCCACTGTATCTTGAGGATGAGTGTAGTGCAACATACAAGTTGTAGGTCGGGCCTCATTGTACCTTCAGTGTTTTACTCAAAAGTGGATAACATTCTTCATGCTTTTCCCTTGCCATAAGCAGACCTAGCAAGCAACCAAATGAAAACCTTTGGATATGGGACCAAAGCAAAATGTGTTTCAGTTTGTGTTGCAGACTGAGCCAAAATGAAATTCCCCCAATACAATTTTTTGGTTGGAAATGAATATTTTAAAGGGAAAACTGAGTTTCTTGCAAAACTATGCTTCCACCTTGGGAAGAGGTTTTGTCAGATGTTTTTCAATCAACTTTATACAAGTGTCCCTCCTGGCCCTGTGATAGCCATGCCCCTGCATGGAGTCCCTCTTCCTATCACATCCACGTTGCCAGTGTGGATACTATCATGGAAAATCAAGGCTTTAATGCTTAGTTAATAGATAATCTTGAATAATCCAACATTTATTTACTTTCTGTTGCTTTGTTAATAGTGTGGGAAAAGATCTGTACTGTAAGACTAGGTATATTGAAAGATGCTCCTATGATTAAAACTGCCTTCTTTCTGTAAACAGGTGGCTTCCGGTGCCTTGGAATTGCTGAAAAAGATGCTGCATTTGGATTGTGTGGAGAGGGTTATTTCTTTAATAAAGAAATGCAGGAATGCCAGGCTTGTTTAGAGTGCGAGGATGGAGTGATAGCTTTACTGTGTTCCACAGTCAGCGACACTGTTTGTTCAGTTGCCAGTGAAAACAAGCTCTCTGAATCTTGGGCTGCAAGCATCATTTTGCCCTCAGCAAAGTCTGGTGCCTCTCAGGTCTACCCTGGTTTAAATTTGAAGATAAAGGGAAAGCTCGACTGTTAAATAATATCAGTTGAAGACACCCGTCTGGTATTCAGACAGCATGGCTTAATGTGGACTGACCTTAATTTTGCTGTCAAACACAATTGCAGAAATTTTCTCCAGCTCTCCTTAAAATTAAACAGCAGCGAGGAAGGATATGAGCTGAGTGGAGTTCGTATTGAGCAACCTGAGGCAAAGTATTTCCAGAGCACCAGCATAAGCACTGCTGCAGAGGTGGAGCCCAGTCAAACTCTTACTGTGTTTCTGAGGAGTCCTAATCAATTCTGCAACCAAAGTAAAGATTTAAATATCTACGACCTTAATACACCACTCAGTTTGTTTTGGTTGTCCCATGACACAGGTGCAGTGGCTATGAGCGCCCAGATGTCAACTGCAATGCACTACCAAACCAACTACCGACCTACCTTTAAGGTCATTTCTATTTCCGACCCTTACATGCTAAGTTTAACTCATGATGGAAGAGCTGTAAAGTTCACTGAAACAGGAGTTGTAAAATTTGTGTTCCACCAAGCTTTGTACTCCATGGGTCATACATGTATTCGTGAAGGCTTCTCTCTGGTTTCTTATCTCAATAGAAATGGCACCAATGTAGAATTAATGAATGTGTATAAATCTGGTGTAAACTATAGAGACACGTCTATCTCTGCCTCTGGAGCCACAAAAGTCAATGCTGAGGATCTGATTAGCTTTGAGATATTTTCTCCAGCTCAGTGTAATGTTCGATATTTTGGGGACAGCTCTGGAATTAGTATATTTAGTCTCATCTGGATCCCATCTGCAGCTTCCACGACTCTTTCTGCCACAGTCTCTGTTACAGGTCTGCCTACAGGAGCTGTCAGAAACAAATTACTGGATTTCACTCAGGTCTCATCCAATGAGAAACAGATATATCTGGTTTCTTCTGGACAATTTGCTCAAAAGCGTTTCTTATTTACTGAAAGGGGAGTTGCCATTGTTGCGTTTAATTTAAAGCTGATCCACTCATGCAACACGCTCAAAATTACTTTAAATCAGTGGGCGACTGATCAGACGCAGCCCGCAGCACTTGCTCAGCAAATTGGAGGCCAAATGCCAGAGGGAAGCCTTTGGACCAGTGTTTCTCTCCGCTCTTCCTTTGAAGTCCATAATGGTACAACGATGTCCATTTCTCTTGACTGTGTCCGTGGAAGGATCAATCAGATTGCTCATGAACATGGAACCAGCATATCTATTTTATGGATTTCATCTTAACTGTTCCAGAGAAAACTATAACTGTAATGACAGTTTGCAAGGGGTTTTGAATTTTTCCATATGCTGTTGAGCATCACAGGGTATGCTGGACGTGCACAGAACACTGCATTAAAGCATTGTTACCAATTTTTACTATACTCCTAGCTGGACCATCGTTTAAGCAAAAAGATGATTTCTTCTTTTCCAAGGGAAGGCTGTGTTTAAACATTTGAGAGCGCATAGAGCCTGGCGTCTCAGTATGGGCTTTGATTTTTGACAAGGCAATTTTTTAAAATCAGATTTTGCAGGGCTTTCAAAACTTGGGGAGAAGAGAAAAACGAATGGGCTATTTCTTGAAGAAAAAAGAAAACCCTGAAATGTTTAACAGTGAGTTTAGGCCTGCTTTTGAAAGCTTGTATCCCTTTATTCGAAGTGGTCAACTGCATGACTAGATACACTCACCCTTGGTAGAGCAAACAGATTGCAAATTTTTTCATCTTTTCCAGGCTTTTAAGTAGTGAAAGAGAGTGCTTCAGAGTACAGGTCTATCTAAGCTAACAGTTGGCCACATGGTATAGGTTTCCCATTCATTCTTCTCTTTCATCAAACATTTTGTTCCTTCTGTTCTTTTACTCCATCATATCATGAGTTACTTCTCTTGTTTTTTTCCAATCTTCCTTCTTTTTCTTTTCTACAATGATTTTCTTTTCAGTCTTTTCCCCCCTCTTCCTCACCTCTTTCATTAGGACCAATTTCAGGTTAATGTGGGGGAAATGGCACAAGTGTTCTCTTTTCCAAATGGGAACTTACGTAGGATGGAAAGGTGGCATTCATCTGTGCCTCAACTAGCCACATAAACACACCTTGGGCATTATTTTCTGTTGAGGACAGGACTAATTTCTCTGTGTTGCAGTGTGCAGTGCAAGATAAGCTTAGCTTGGGTATCATCATAAGCTTCTATGTACAGATGACTATATCCACTTCCCCCTGGCCTCAGCCCATATATAATATCAGCCAGGAAGGACATGCAGAATGGTCTTGTTCTAAGGGCTAGTCTTCACTCAGCTCTTTCCACGAGCAAGTTAATTTGCTGGTTTATTTTAAACTGGCAAAATGCAACCTGTCTTGAGCGCCCACAGTTAGCATATGGATCACTCCCTGGACATCATTTTGCATCTACACATCTGTGGGGTGGGTAGCCCCGTGTCCGATGAGGATGAGCTGGGAGACCATTAGTGATGCTTAGCTAATGACAAACATACCATACTGGTAACCCTGTACCAGAGAACTTAAACTGTTGCAAGAAAAATTGAGTGTGTATGTTCACTTCAGTGTTCACTCTCCTGCTTTGGGAGTTTTATTTGCCGCTACAGGAGCTAAGCGTAGCTCAACCCTAATTTTCAGAGGTGGGCAGCTCCACCATTCTTTTCTGTTGTTGCGCAGAACTTTATCATCCCTGAACCTTATCTTCTTGCATTACTTGTCTCTCCTGCCTCTCTAGGCTGTCTCCTCTCAAGATATTTTGCATACATTCCAGAGTACTGAGGTGGAAGAGTTTCAGCCTCGGCTGCTTCCTGCCTACGTGCCTCTCTCTGACTTCTCTCCACTAAAATGGGATATATGTAGCTCCTTCTAAAGTAGCATAGCAGTGGTACCAATACCAACAATGTGGTACAAGCCATATGTTGACTAGAAGAGGGAGTAATTTGATAAACAATACTGTAAAAAGAAATGAGCACCCTAAATTAGGATAGTTGTCAACATTGGGAAAATATAACATAACTGTGAGACTATTTAATTTAAAGGAAATAAAGTCACCGCCTGAAATGGGAACATTTGTCTTAGACAAGAAACAACAAATATATGTAGAGTAGGTCTTTCAAATAATGCACAATGTAAGCACTCTGGCTCCTTAGTTCCACAGGGCTATTAAGAACATCAGAGCTGCCAAGTGTGTCAAACCAATAAATGATTGAACGAATCTTAGGAATGTACTCAGTGAAAATGAGAGGGCCTTTTCTCTTTTTTTTTTTTTTTTTTAACAAGACTTAAATAATGAATCTTACAATAGTGTTATTACTTCCTTTTTGTCTTCTGCATTATTTTGTAACAGCACAAGACAAGTACTTGAGCTATAAGTATTAAGTTTGTAGAAAAAGCTATTAGATTATTTAATTCTTTATTACACTAAGGTGCTGATTCTGTTCTGCTAGCATGCCCAGAACTTTCAGTACAAAGGACTTTGGGATGCACTGTGGCAGGAATACAAGCTTCAGCACCCAACAGGTTAAACTAAATATCACAAGCATTTCTTCACTCATTTTCTTTATTGTTACCTCTTTCTGGCACAACTTCATTAGACGAGTTCGTTTCCTTACCTCAGAGGGCTATGGATTGAGGTCAGTGTGTGTTTTTAAACAAGATGCTACCACATACAGCCACCCAGGAGCCAATCCTCCAACTGCCTGTCTGAAGCTGGTGTGGCGGGATTCGTGCTCCCGTGAGCCACTCAGCACCCATCCATGGCCACTCACAGCGCACTGTTGAGAAATCCAGAGTGCGCCATGTGGGGCAAGTCAAAAGAGTATGTGGGATCGGAAGCCCACACATCCCCTGCCCATATGAACTGGGGCAGCCACCCATGCCAGCAGACAGGTCCCCTGCTCATAGGGGCGCTGTGAACGGGGTACACGGCTTTTGCAAGTCACAGGAACTGGCTGCGAGGGTAGGGGAGCTCGGTTCCCCAGCGCTCATGCCAGGACATGTCAATTTCAAAGACCAGCTTGGCACAGTTCCCCCTCCCCCATGATCTCTATGGCAGGGAAAGTGTTAGGTGGCTGCAGTGGGAGCCACACTGGGAGCCACCTATTAGAAGCCCTCCCCACAGACTCCACCTAAGTGGCTACTCGCAGCTGTGCCACTCAGTGGCCATGGAACCCTCCCCACCCCGTTTAAAAACACCCAGAGTTAGGTGTTATAAGGATGGTGGAATGTGGCCTCAGAGACTGAGGCTGCCTTCTCACCTGTGGCGGCAGCGGGAGGGGTGAGGGAAAATCCTGCCCTGACATGCGCGAAAGAAGCCGCGGCAGATCCCTGTTTGCACCAGCTCTTTACCCGTCGGCCGGCTCCTCAGTGCTGCTGCGTCTTCCCTCCCGCTGCCGCCACCGCCGCTGCAGGTGAGAACGCAGCCTGAGCAATAAAACCTGTTGTAATAGTACCGTAGGTTACTATGCTTGCATTCTATAGGACAATGTGTCCCCTGTAATAGTTCATTGTTAGTAAACTTGTCTATTACATAAGGGAGGTATTTTAGGTTGTCCAAGGGCTGCTTATATACAGGAGAGAGAATTTGTTTTATAACAAGCTGCCATTTCCGAACAGATCACGTTGCTTCAGTGTATGTCCTCACCATTTGTGTCTTTAAAGATTTTATCTGAATATATTTTATTACTTTTTAACAAAGGTTTTATATTTGCTATAGTGTGAAAACATGAGGGAATATTTTAAATATATTAATTTAATATTGTGTTTTTTTTTCTGTTTTTGTGCTTTCTGCTGATATTTATGCAGAGTATAGTACATTGTGAAAACTACATTAGCTTATGCTGTGTAGTTTTTAAAATTACCATGTCTTATGTTTCAAATATTATTTTGATTTTAGAAATACCATTCAGACTGTTTTTATGCTGTATTAAAATGGTATGTCTTAAAAGAACATAACACAAATAAAACAATATGCCTTACCTGTTGCTCACTGGTTATACATGCAGGCCCTGATCTTAAAAATACTCACCTGTGGGTAGTCCCATTTAAATCAGTAGGATTGCACACACATGTGCATTTTCAGAATTCAGATCCCAGTTTCTACAATTTTTGCCCCTGAGACTTGAACTGTGAAGAAAATTGTGTCATCTGATATTAGCAAACTGGTAAGTGCTATATTGAAAAGCATTGTTCTTCGAGGATCTCCGCCATTCTCACTCTTGGGATTCACTTCCTGCTCTTCAGGCACCGGAGACCTTGTTGTCAGCAGTCTCCAGGCAGAAAGCCTGGAAAGATCTAGAATATGGTGAGGGCTCTGCCCCTCCATCCCCCCTCCCATCCTGTCAAAAGAGCGGGCTCAAGATCTCACGAGAACAGGACTGCTTAAATAGGGGGAGGAGCCCTCACCGCCTCAGTTCCTTCCAACCATGTCACGCTTGGAAGACCTTCAACACTTTACAGTACTTGTCAGTAGAAAAAAAGAAAAGAAAAAAGATGATTAGAAGATTAAGAAGAACTACTTGAGTTCAGTGCCCTGGCCCGCGGGGTTTATCCCCATGGCTGCACTCGCTTTCACGTGGAGTCGCCAGACTATGCACAAGCAGGTGGGCTTAAACACTGCCACAACTGTCCGGCTCTACACTCCGTGAGTAAACATGCCTCGGAGAGACCCATAATACTCAGACTTGTAAATCCTGCTCTGTCCTGTCTACCAGAACAAAGCGGGCTAGGGCTCTCCACCTCCGGACATTCTGGCAAAAGGGCACTTCAGGGTGGTGAAGAGGGGCCTCTCCAGCTCCCCACCCGGCACTCACTAACCTCTGAGATGTACTCCTGCCACTCCATCGGGACCACTAAGCGCTCCCAGTATCGCTGGTACAATAATCCAGAGTCCGCAGCGCTTGCTGCTCCATCGGGACCACTAAGTGCTCCCAGTACTGCTGGTACAGTAATCCCGAGTCCGCAGCTCCTGCCGCTCCATCGGGACCACTAAGCGTTCCCAGTACCGCCGGTACCACTGGTACAATAATCTGGAGCCCGCAGCTCCTGCTCCTCCATTGGGACCACTAAGCGCTTCCGGTACCACTGGTACTGCTGGTATAGTAATCCGGAGCCCGCAGCTCCTGCTACTCCATTGGGACCACTAGGTGCTCCCGGTACTGCTGGTACTGCTGATGCAGTAATCCAGAGCCCGCAGCTCCTACCATTCCATCGGGACCACTGTTCTTCCGGTACTGCTGGTATTGCTGGAGCA
>QEPC01000286.1:611091-625061 GCA_003113815.1 Sphenodon punctatus
GGGGAAGCAGTGGGGGGCGAACCCCATCAATGGTGGAGGATGCCACACCCGACACCTTCCCCAATAGCATAACCTCCATCTTATAGGGATTCAGTTTCAGGCGGCTCACCCTCATCCAGTCCCCCACAGCTGTCAGACACTGGGTAAGCACTGAGACTGCCAGGGCTGGGTTGGATGTAAAAGAAAGGTAAAGTTGGGTGTCATCAGCATATTGATGACACCGATCATTAAACCATCTCACGACCTTGTCCAGCAGCTGCATATACACATTGAACAGGAGAGGGGACAAGATGGAACCTTGAGGGACTCCACACGAGAGGTCCCGGGGTGATGAAAAATAATCCCCAAGCACTACCACGTTTCATCTTCATTCATAAAGATGAAAAGTTGCAAGTGCGCATGTTTAGCTTAGTTGCAAGGGGAAGAAGGGAAAATAATACAGAAAATTGTTTTACTTGCTAAAAAGTCCTTATTTTTCAAAAGAACAGAAGAACCTAAGAAGATAAATAGAGCTGTACAGCATCAGACCAATGGTCCATTGAGCCCAGCACCTGTCTCCAACAGTGGCCAATCTTGGTCGCTTGGAAGAAGTCCCCAACAGGTCACAATGGGGCAATATTTCCTGTTGTTCACTCCCAGCTCCCGACAGTAAGAGGTTACATTCTCCAAACCTACTTCTGGCTAATAGCTGCTAATGGACCTATCTTCCAGAAACCTGTCCAATCCTGTTTTAAACCCAGCGATAGTACTGGCCTCAACCAGATCTTTTGGCAACAAATCGAACAACTTAATTGTGCATTGAGTGAAAAAAATACTCTCTTTTATTTGTTTTAAATCTGCTTCTTGCTAGTTTCATGGAGTGTCCCCTAGTTCTATTACTGTTTCAGAGGGTGAATAACAGTTCCTTATTTACTTGTTCCACACCACTCATTATTTTAAAAACTTCGATCATATCCCCTCTCAGACGTCTCTTCTTCAAGTTGAAGAGCCCCCACATGTCTAGCCTCTTTTCACACGGGAGCCATTCCATACCCTTTATCATTTTTGTTGCCCTTCTCTGTACCTTCTGTATTTCAACTATATCTTTTTTTAGATGGGGCCACCAAAACTGGAGACAATACTCAAGGTGTGGTAGCTCTATAAATTTATATAGTGCATTATGATATTTTCAGTTTTATTCTCTATCCCTTTACAAAAAATTTCTAACATCCTGTTTACTTTTTTGATCACAGCCGCACACTGAGCTGAGGATTTCAATGTATTGTCCACAATTACTTCAAGGTCCTTTTCCTGGGTGATAACTCCTAACTTAGAACCCAGCATTTTATACATAAAGTTTGGATTGTTTTCCCCTTTTGCATCACTTTGCACTTGTCAACATTACATTTCATCTGCCATTTAGATGCCCGGTCTCCCCATCTCACAAGATCCTCCTGCAATTTCTCACAGTCCGCTCATGTTTTAACTACCTTGAATAACTTTGTGTCATCTGCAAATTTGATCATTTCACTCTATACTCCCTTTACCAGATCATTAATGAATATATTAAACAGCACTGATTCCAGTACAGATCCCTGGGGGCACTCCACTATTTACTTCCTGCCATCGTGAAAACTGATCATTTAGTCCTACTCTTTGTTTCCTATCCTTTAACTAGTTACCAGTCAACAGTAGGACACTGTCTCCTATCCCATGACTTTTAATTTCCTCAAGAGTCTTTCATGAGGGAACTTATCAAATGCTTTCTGAAAATCCAGGTATACTATATCGAACAGTTCCCCCTTAGCCACATACTTATTTACACCCTCAAAAAATTCCAATAGATTAGTGACGCATGACTTCACTTTGCTAAATCAATGTTGACTCGTCCCCATTAAGCCATGTTTGTCAATATGCCCAGTAATTCTGTTCTTAATAACTGTTTCTACTATTTTACCCGGCATCGAGGTCAGGCTCACCGGCCTGTAGTTTCCAGGATCGCCTCTGGAACCCTTTAAAAATATTGGTGTTACATTTGCTACCCTCCAGTCCTCAGGTATAGTAGCAGATTTTAGCAATAGGTTATGAATTACCAGTAGTAGGTCTGCAATTTTATATTTGAGTTCCTTCAGAACTCTGAGGTGTATACCCAAGCCCTGCCCCAGGCATGTGCCACATGTGCGCGGCACATGGTCAGCTGGGGCCCCGCACTTGCCTGGCTGGGCAGCAGGCTGCAGCCAGCTTCTTCCCCAATAAGTACTACTTCCATATTTCCCTGGCTCCAGACCACATCCCTCACCTGCCTCTCCCTCCTAGTAGCGCTGCAGCTGCAGCAGCAGCAGTGGAGACACCCGATTGGACTGGGAGATAAGGCTGTTTGTTTACAAATAGCTCCTCCCCATGTGCAGATCAGAAGGTTGTTGCCTTGTAAAGAAGGTTCTTCTAGATGGTGTTTAACATTCTCACAACTGGGTTGTGCATGCGCGCCCTATTCAAATAATAGACCACATGATGGTCTTGAGCTCCTCTAGTATAAAAAGCACCCTCCCCCTCAGAATGACAGTTCCTTCCAACCCTTTCTAGAAATATAAGAAAAGAATTCCATGCGGGGCTGGAAGGGTGGGTGTTGTGAGAATGTTTAGAGCCATCTCCAAGAACCTTGTTTGCAAAGTAGCAGTCTTCTGTTCTTCGAGTGGCTCCTCACATGATATTTTTATATGACTCCGCTGGGTGGGGGGTGTCCATGGGCGCACCAGTGCATGGATGGGGCATGCACACGGCTGCACACGCATCACCACTCACCCACCACTCATCCACACCCATATAGTAACCACCGTTTTCCTTGGTTGCCCGTGCATGGGGACGAGTGGGGGGTGGTGGTGAGTGGGGATGCGTGTTAGGTGGGCGTGCACGTGTCCCCACTCACCATGGGCGCGTGCACCACGTCGTTCACACGGGGCTCCCCCACCCATGAGCACACAGAAATCTGCATGTTCATGGCTGGGAGAGGACCGTGTAAAAAGGGCCACATTCTCACAACTGTCTTACTTATACTATCTTAGGTAGGAATTTAGGATGTAAAGCAATATCTATTCTGTCTTGGAAAATAAATCTGCAAATATGGTTCTGAGATTATTATGGCTGCTATTTCACTAACTCTTCTTAATGAAGTTATTGCTAACAGGAATACTGTCTTTAAACCCGCACCCCATAACCAGTTCATTTGCACCCCCACCCACATATAATTAATTCACGCTGGTTATATGTCTCTTTTCATGGCATAATGCACTTAATAGACTAGCTGCATTTTGGGTGTTGTGTGTGTGTGATAGCAGCGCCTCTGGACCGGTCGCACTGCATGCGTGCACAAGGCACAGGCGGCACCGGCAGCAAGAAGCAACAGGCCCTGGAGGCCAGACTAGCTAAGCTCACCCCCTCCTCCAGTAAGACAGTGGACGCAGTCAGTCTCTCTGTGCCTGCCTCACTGCCTGCTTGGCTACCCCTGCAGTGGAACCACTCCTGGGGAGTGGTGGTAGACGCTCGGCTGGGGAGGTGGGTGGGGGGGAATGCTTCTCCATGGTTGCTCGGAGTGGTGGAGAATAGGAATCCTTCCTGTCCAGAGGGAGTAAGTTTTATGTAAATCTATACATTTGCATATGTAAATCTATACATTTGCATAATTAGGTGGGGCCTAATTATGCAAATTAGGCCCCGCACCAAGACTTCACACATGGCCTCACAAACCCTAGGGCCGGACCTGTGTATACCATCTGGTCCTGGTGATTTGTTACTATTTAATTTGTCAGTTTGCTCTAGAATCTCTTCTAGAGTCACGTTGATTTTCAACAGCTCTTCCAATTCATCACCTACGAAAAACAGTTCTGGTGTGGGTATCTCCCCAACGTCCTCTGCTGTGAAGACCGAAGGAAAGAATTCATTTAGCTTCTCTGCAATGGCCTTATCCTCCCTGAGCACCCCTTTTTACCCTCTGGTCATCTAATGACTCAATTGATTCACTAGCAGGCTTTTAACTTCTAATGTACTTGAAAAAGTTTTTATTATTAGTTTTGGCATCTTTAGCATGTTACTCCTTCTCTCTTGGCCTGCCTTATTAACTTTTCACATCTACTTTGGCAACACTTATGCTCTTCCCTATTTACCTCACTGGGACTAGCTTACCATTTTTAAAGGATGCCTTTTTGGCTCTAATAGCCTCCTTCAACCCACCATTTAGCCACACAGGCAGACATTTGAGTCTCTTGCTACCTTTTTACGTTTGTGAAATACATTTAATCTGGGCTTCCAAGATGGTGTTTTTAAATAGTCTCCATGCCTCTTTAATTTAATCCTCACAACTGCTCCTTAAAATTTTCTTCTAACTAGTTTCTTCATTTTAGCATAGTCCCCCTTTTTGAAGGTAAATGTTACTGTGGTAGTTTTATTCACCATTCTCCCTCCAATAATAATGTCAAATTTGATTATATTGTGATCACTATTGCCAAGCAGCTCTACCACTGTTACCCCTTGCACCAGGTCCTGTACTCCACTTAGGACTAGATCCAAGGTACTGGTAGCTTCTCTTCTTAGTGGTTCCAGGGCCAGCTGCTCCAACAAGCAGTCTTTGTTTCCAAGACCAGCTGCTCTAAGAAGAAGACCCTATGCCATTCCTAAGTGTAGTTTACTAATTGGAAGTGAGGAGGTGAGGAATGACTTACTTTGACATTCCCTGTGTTCTTTGGCCCCAGCATGAAAGCAAAGGGGGGAGATGCTGAGTCCCCTTGATTTTTATAGGTTCTAAATCAGGCCCCTAACTTTGCTGTAGTGGGTGTGCATTTTTTATAGACAAAGAAGGAAAAAGCCCATGAATTTCCGCAGAACCATACTTTAAAGCCTCACGACAGTTTTGTAAGTATTTATGAGTGTTTCAAAAGGAAAGCTAGATGGGATTCCGTACTCTGGGAAAGTTTCTTTATGACATGATCATATCTTAAACTGTCTGAGAGACATATTTCTCAGGGACAGGTGAAACAAGTAAAATAAAAGCAAAGAGAGGGCAACAGGCAACACAATCCTCTGGCTATGTAGTGCCAAGATGACAGCATCAGTTCTATTCTCTTCCATGGGATTTTTGTCAGGATTAAGTGCTAGCGCTTGCACTAAGCAACTGGAGAATCATGCCTTAAACATCTGAGGTTGGAGAATGGAAGGCCACTAATAGAGCATAGCTTTTTAAATACTTTTTTGTTGGTAGATTAAAGGCAATTTAGCTAGCTAGTAACTGAAAACGCCAACTGACAGCTCTTCTTCGGTGGCCTATGGGTGTCTTTAGACGCAATGGGGATTGGGTGCTTAAGATGTTTGCCACATGACTGTGCATTGTGTCTAAGCACCGTCACTATTTTTGGCCACTGGTCTGTCCTCGTTAGCCTCCCATTAATGTCTCGTTGGTTGTCAGGATGTCTCAGGTGCAGACGTTGAGTGGTTTCCCTTTCCACATGGTTAATGTTGTGTCTGAAGACGTCAAGTGCTGGTGATTGCGTTCACAGCCATTTCCAGTCTGTCTGCCCTGATTCCTCTGTCTGCCCTCAATCCATGCCGCCACTGCCAAACAGCTTGTGCCTTGCTGCACACTGACAGCTAGTTCCTTGCAGCACACTGTCTTTGTGCTCTCCCAAAGCATCTGGGGCGTTGGGTGAACACTAGTGAAGAATGAGGTGTTTAGCTGCAGCACAGAGCAGAGGATTTGGGACAGACCCAACCATTCTTCTGCATGGACTAAAAACTCCAATAATTCCATGGGAGTGTTTCTACAAGAAGAGCTTCCTGTGCAAGGGACAGGCAGGACCCTGATTAGCCCCTGAATGTGGAAAGGCAGCCATTGCTTCTGAGACTGCGTTCTGTCAGGACCCTGCCTGGAAGGGGGCAAGCCCGGACACCTCGCAGGGCGCAACACCCACCCCAGGAGCCCTTCCCCTCCAGGACTTGCTCCCCCCTCGCCCCGCAGCCTACACCTTCAACGCCATCGCGGTCACTGGCGACCTCTACTCTGGCTTCCTTGGGCAACGCGACAGACACTCCAGACACGACCCCACGCTTGTACATTGATGCAGGGGGCAGGGCTCCTGAGACGCCAATACTCCCGGATGTGGCCACGCCCCCCACATCTGCTCCGCGCCCGTCTGAGTGCTTGTGGCAACGCCTAGCTGGGGAGGATAAAGGAAGTTTGGCGAGTGAGTGTAAGGAGTGAGTGTGGTGACTGTGCAGTGTGAGACGGGTGAGTACAATAACCTTTGTTTTCCCCCTAGAGCACTTACCTGGGACCCCTCTGTGTTGTGCGTGCCCTGTCCCCTTCCTCTCCCCTCTCAGGGCTCAGCACCCCCAGTCCCCAGTGCTACCCTGCACGCCCTTCCCTTTCCTGATCCTGCATGAATGGTGGCATAGGGCAACCAGAAGTTGTGCGCTCACCCAGATACCCTGTGATAGGCTGTGGGTTCTCAACCCTAGAAGCCATATTAGACCCTGAGGGTTTGTTTCCAGGCACAACCTCCCTGGTCCTTGCCCCTGGACACCTGGGGACACTTGGTAATTCCCGCTTTTGACTCCCTTCCCCAAGCACCCTCACACGTCTCCACCTGCGGTGGCAGCGGGTGGGGCAAGGGAAAACATGGCAGCGTGGAGGAGCCAGCTGATGGGAAAAGAGTTGGCCGGCTCCTTTGTGCTGCTATGTCTTCCCTTGCCCCTCCCGCTGCCACCACTGCCGCCGCAGGTGGGAATGCAGCCTCAGTATTGCTACATATTAAACATGGGGAAACATGCATGGCTATACAATGGTGTCAACACACATTCAACCACCCCTTTCTGTTGTGTCTAAAGGTGTCATATGTGAAGTTAGCCATCAGTGGCACAATTTTCAAAAGTATTTCAAATTACATGGGTGTTTTTTGAAAAAAATCCTACAAATGTCCACTTTTCCTAATGTCTGAAGCAAACCTGTCAGCAGTAGAGCCAAAACCTGAATGAATTTGGAGGACAAATTGACTTAGTCATATTCCAACTATGCAGTTGTTTTACTATTTTGAGGCTATCCTGATTCTTAATAAAGAATTAAGTCTGATGAGAGTCATGAGCTGTTATCAGTTTTGGCACTGCCTCTTTGCATATTCCTTTGCATCTGCAGAACCTACAGGCCTGGTCTTTCTGCAGTAGAATCCATTACTGTCTTGGGTGGCTGAAGGGGGGTGGTGCTGCCGTTGCCACCTACATAAGTATCAGTTACAATCCTAACCAGAGAAAGGCTATTACTGGGGCTGCATTAGTTTTTTTGTGAACCTCTCAAAATCAGGTACCCAGGAACCTCCAAAGCTCCTGTATTAGCCAGGGGTAGGATGGAGAATGTGAAGTGTTTAGAGTTTCACATTTTGTGTATTTAAATTTTTGGTTTCAACAAAACCTCTCTCTCAGACAAAACACTCTTTCCTCTGAATTGTTTCTAAAGGAAATTAAGTGTGTACAAGAGCAAACAGGCGGTAACCACTGTAACTACAGCCTACAGGGTCCCTTCCTAGTCACTGTATTTTTCCCATTGCTACCAATGGGAAAAATGTCAGGGTCCCTGAAGCCAGGTCAGCACCACCATCTGTGTGGCAGGAGGCCAAGGCTGGCTGGGAGCCACCTTGGGAAGACCATTGCCGAAGACCATGTCCCCTTACCCTTAGGAGACCCATAATTGGGATATGAGTCCAGGTCTTGCTTACATTGTTGCTACTGGATAAACCTGGGTCTGCAGCTCCAGAAAAAGTGGCACCTCTGACAAAGGTTTCATTCCACAAATAGCTGATTGTATGTGTGGACCCACTGATACCCATTTTGGGGGGGGGGGCGGGAACTGATCTGCTCTCTACTGGGGAGGTTAGTCTCCCTCCATCCCTCACCTGCCCCCAACAGATTGTGTGCAGGGAGTTCCTGTTCCCTGCTCATCAACTGTTAGGCAGGGAGCAAGGAAGCCCCTCCCATATTGAATCACTGCATGTGGTGCTCTCTGCCTACCAGCTGATAAACAGGGGGGGAAACCCCTGCCACTGAATGGCTATATGTGGGGATTCCCTATTCCCCACTTATCTGCTCCTAGTCAGGGAGCGGAGAACCCCACCCTCCAGGCAGCAATTTATAACTAAGTGGGGGATGGGGTGTGTGTGTTGGACCCAACTGACATTGAATCCCTACTAGTTGGAGTTGTTCTGGTCAGTCAGCAGAATTTCCAGGCAAGGTTGCTGCCAGCACTGCAGACAGGGAGGACTCTGCTGACTGACAACTGCCCCAGGAAGACCTCAGGGCAGCTGAGCCATACCTACAAGATTGGCCTCACATGTGGACTCCCACCTAACCGAGTCCACACATGCCGCTATTCACCTCTTTGCTACAAGGTGGCTTCTCCTCCTATCTCCTCTTGCATTGCAAAGGGAACTAGCACCAGTTTTCTGACTGACTGCAATATATGACTAAATTAGGGCTATGCCAGAAAAGGCACCCTAAGCAGGGAGTGAGGGTTCAGAGAACCCCGTCCCTCCCTTTCAAGGGGCAGATGGAACCTGAGTCAAGTGGGATGGGAGGTGCTGCAAGCACGGCCAGCTGCACTCAACATCCTGTACGGAACGTGTCTGACTGGAACATGGCATAGGCCTGACAAACAAAGTAACAACAATCCATAGTGTGAGGAGGACATCTCCTCCTCTCGTTCATTCCTCAATTGTCAGCAACTCTACCAACTGCTTCTGGGAAATTCAGATGCTAGTGGGATGGAAGCAGAATGACTCAGGGGGAATCCCCCTCTGTAATTTTGATCCACAGACCTTCTGCAGTGTCACCCTATCCCCCAGACTCAAAGAGGAGGATGTGTCCCCTTTACGCCAGTAGGGATGGGCGAACAGAACCAAGTTCGGAAATTCGGTTCATTTCATTTTGGTTCAAAAATCGAGTTCGGTTCAGAAGTTCGGTTCAGTTGACCGAACTATTTGAGTTCAGTCTGAACTCTGAACTTCCGAACAGAGTTTGGAAATTCAAACCCCATTGAACTAAATGGAATATTATCTTATAGGGATGGGCGAACAGAACTGAGTTCAGAAATTCGGTTCAGTTCGAAAATCGAGTTCGGTTCGGAAGTTCAGTCCGGTCGACCAAACTGGTCGAGTTCGGTCCGAACTCCGAACTTCCGAACCGCATTCGCCCATCCCTATACGCCAGCTGTTTTAATGCTGATGGGTGCGGCTCTATTTCTCACACTAATAAAAAAGTGGAAGGTTGCACAAGGGAATTTAGGGAGGAGTTTTAGTGGACAGGACACTGGACTGGGAACCAGGAAATCTGACTTTAAGAACTTAAGAAGTGCCATACTGGGTTGGATGCTGGTCCATTGAGCCCAGCATTGTGTCCCCAACACGTTTCAGAGAAGTACCCAACAGGTCATAATGGAAGTGATCCAATCCCTGCTGTTCACTCCCAGCTCCCAACAGTTAGAGGTTGTGTCCCCCATTGAACTTTCCGACGGGTGTCTGGGTGAATTACTTCAATGACTGTGCTCCTCAGTTCCCTGTCTGTCAGATAAGGATAATACTTCCTTCTCTCACATCAGTGTAGAATCTAGTAGTGGTAGTGATGCACACAGACACTGTGATGGTGAGGAGGGGCCACACTGCAGTGATGAACGGTGTTGTCCCTTGGCAGCCTTCTTGCATTCATGCCTTGTGGTTGATGGAAGTCCCAGCATCACTATCAAGGTTTGCTCTGGCTACTTTACATCCAGCAGGGTAGGAAAAAAGACTTCTCTCCTTTTTTGTTGTAGGAATGAATTTGCCAGCAGAAGAGGATCCCAAACAGTTGGCTGGGATCTCAGGTGGGATCAGGCCATAAGCAGGTGAGGGGGGGGGAGGGGTGTCACAATTCCAAAGGATGCTTGATGTACTTTGCACACCTTTGTTTTTTGGAGTTGCAGGATTATATTTTAGTCCCAAAATGGGGTCCCACGGATAAAAAGTTTGAAAACCATGGACCTACAGCCAAGAACTGGCCCTCATCCTTTTATTTTCTGTCCCACTGAAGATAATCTGCAAAGCTGTCCTGAGTGGTGTAAAAAATGTGGCATTAAAAAAAAGCCTCACAACTATTTCCATACTTTGCCCTTGAGGAAATTAAACTAATATGAACTTCTTGAACAACAATTAGTGCTGCCATCTGTTACTGCTAACAGATGCATGTGATGACCTTGTGCTCTCTGCCTTGGGAATGGACTTTATTTGTTTCATTTATTTTATGCACACAGAATACAACTGTTCTTTGAAAAAGTCCATGTGCTTTGAGTAATGTACAGCTATGCTGCTTTGAAATCTTTCGCGCTGCCGGTCACTGCGCAGCCAGCGACTGTTACTCTTTGCCCCCATTGGTCAGCCATTTATACAAGTAATCCTCTACTGATCAGTGATTCTCCTCAGATGAGTTCACTAGCTTGAGCAACAAGGGTTGCACAATCTGGCCCTAATAATGTAAACCAGAGCCGAACTCCTCAGCTGGTCCATTGACTTTCAATGGGGCACGTAAGAGTGAGCCAAATATTTCTAGATTAGACACTCTCCCTTGTGAACCAGGCAAACCCTGCATTTTTTGTGGAACTTTAGCTTTATGATCAATATTGATGTGACTTTGGTGCTCCTGAAAAGCACATGATAGCATGCTGGGATTAGAGCCCTACCCTCGATCAGTCACATCATGATAGAGTTGCCACCTCTCAAGGCTTTGACCTTGATGATCCCATTTTAGCCTATGGGAGGATCAGGGTCAAAACCATTAGAGGTGGCAACCCTACATCAGGACCATGATGGACTATACACATTCTTGTCCCAAGCATTTTGACTCTGGGCCAGACTGGGCTCCCTGGCTGAACTCTGCCCCCTACAAAGCATTGCTATGGGTATTTTCAGACGTTACGAGATCACAGTGAACCACGGTGAATACCCACCTGTGGTCACTGTGGCTCAAACGTCTGTTTGGTGGCCGCCAGATGTTCGCCACGGTCAATACCCGCATGGGGTCAATTTGAACCACGCTTCCCGGGCTAGCTGGGGGAATATCCTGGGAAGCGTGGTCAAAAAGATCCCTAGCGGGGACCAAAAAAAAGTAACGTCTGGCCAGTTGCCACGGCCCGGGATCCCCGGCGGGATCCCGGGCCACGGCACATCCAGCCCGATGCGGCGGCCGCAGTGGCCCCGCCACCCGCCCGTTTCCCTGGAGGGTGGGTGGCGGGGTGCATGGAGGGGGCGGGGCCGTGCGGCCGCACGTTGCGCCACGCGGCCCCGCCCCCTCCCAGATTCCCTGCCGGGATCCCCCTGGCACGTCTGATATGGCGTGATGGGGTGACCCCGGCGGGGAATGAAAGGGTTGTTTTCGGTACGGGACCAAGCGGCCCCGTAACATCTGAAAACACCCTATGTCACCGCATTCTGTAGGGAGCATGGTCATGTTGGAAAGGGATGAGGGAATACTGTAGCCTAACTCCCTTTCTGATGTAGCCCTGCCCCTTGTGGAATGCTGTAATGTCATTGCATTCTGTGGGACGAGGGTCACATAGACACATCAGACATGGGTTAGTCCCAATGTAGTTGGACTCAGCTCGGGTCTAAATTTCTAGCCCGAGGAGGGGTTGAGAGTTGCTTTTCAAAGCTTTTTCCTACTACTTTATCAGTGCACTTCAGTTTTGACCTGCATGGTTTCTGTGATTTTAGACTTTAATATCTATTGAGCTGAACTTTAACCATGGGGGATGAGTGGGTGGTATTCCTAATAGAAAAATTGTTTGCTACAGGTTGTGAAGTGTAAAATTCAGGATTTGAACCCATAGATGAACTACTAATATATTAAACCACAGCTGATTCCATGAGGTAACTCATCCTTGCTAATATTCTAGTCTATTCAATCTTCTGTTTGTGAGCATGCAGCGATGTACCTTAGCATTGTCATCAAGTTACAGCATGTTGTGAAATGCAGAACAAGAGTGTGGTGGTGTAGCAAAAGCCAAATACCCAAATTGATTTCAGGTTAAGAAATATTCAGGGTTATGCTAAGTTTAGATGAAAGATGAACCTCATGGAGCGTGACCATATTTGGAAATGCATCCTTTCATGCCATTTTCTGCAAAAAGGTGATATCACTCTTTGTGCTTTGGGTGCCAAACGTTTTGCCTCCTTTGCACAAATGTTGAATACTGACACCAGGAGACCTGAGAATTTTGCTAGGGTTTGCCATAAGCGCTGTCAGCTGGAAACATGTTGCTGCCTCTGTAAACTGTCTATAATGCCTGTTCTTAATAATTGCAGTTGACAGTGTAAAATCTTGCTCCCTTTCTACTTTGTAGTCTCTTTTGGTTTTATTGTGGCCACAATATACTTGCTCTGGACATGAGCTGTGTCCATAGCTTGCATGAGCTCCAGGGAGCAGTTTCACCATAGGCAGAGGTTGGGGACTATTTTACTTTTTGGAACGTGCAGCTAATTATCATGTGCATGCTTTAATGATATTATTAATCAGTTCCAAATTAAAATGCTGGCAATGCAGCGTGAATCACCATTTCCCTTGATTTTAATGTGCTCAGTTCCACTGTCTGCTATGTGCAAGCAAATTGAGTCGCCTAATTAGACTAGATAAAGGGTAAAAGAAATTAGAATTAGAAGCAGAGGTTGAGACGAGATTAATGGGGGTGCTAAATAATTATTTTGCATCTGTTCTTAGAAATGGAAGGTAAAGATTTACTTATTAATTATTATTATTATTATTATTATTATTATTATCAAACATTTTATATAGCTCCAGCAATGTACCTGGCACTTTACAAAGTAATGGAATAGACACGGTCCCTGCCCTAGGGCTTACAATCTGAGTTACATCGAGAATGATGGCTGGCTGGTCCATGTGGTGAGGATATGAGTACACAGACCTTAGGTAACAGATTGTACTGGATGGAGGGTAGTATCAGCAGGAGTTAGGCGAGGGGAGCGAGGAGTTACGTTAAGGCCAGTTGTCAATGTCAATTGTGAGGCTGGCAGAAAACAAAATGGTTCTGGAGCATCAGAACACAGAAGGGGCCACAATGGATTGGATCCGTGTTTTGTCTCTCTACCCCTACAATGAATAATCCTTGCTGTTTTGCTAGTAGAACCCTGGTCTGTAGAATTGTCACCTGTTTTGCTGTCACATGTCTCATGTCACATGATGTACAATGTTCCGTATTGACTGCATTGGCAGGCAGACCCTTTTCTTTTAAGCACACACTATCTGTGAGCACCACAACCCTGGGTCTCAGCTTAAGGATAGCAGTGCAGTGCAACCTTCTGCCTTTCCTCCATGCACCTTGAGGGAAAGGTATGCCCTTCTCCAGAGCACCTGGAACCACAGCCCCCTGAATCCCTTCTCTGCCTTTCCCCCCTGAGAGGAATGCAGCCGGACATTCCCAGGCTTCTGCTGTCTTCCTCCTGCCTCTAAGGGACTTCCTGTTAATATAGCCCTCCAGTCCCCCAACTGCAAAACTAGCCGTTGTTTCTTACAACAGCTATCTGCCTCAGGTGACAGTTTATGGACTGTGACTGAACTAAACACCTTAGCAGAGCAGAGAGATGATGACAGTTTCAATCAGTCTAATGAAACTAGTGCGGAGAATGATGACAGTTCTTCATTACTTGAGTGAGCCACCTATTCCTCAGCTCAGTGCTGATCTTCTGGCATATAGGGACATGAAGATGCAGAAGCTGTGTCTGGTGCTGGGGGAGTGGGGCTGCATTGACTGGAGGAGCTTGCTGCTACTCTGCTTTTCCCTCCCCTTCCCCAGGTAATAACACGCAGGGCAGGGCCCTGTGGGCAGCTGTAAGCTGCGTCTGGTGCTGTGGGGCTGCATTGACTGGAGGAGCTTGCTGCCACTCTGCTTTTCCCTCCCCTTCCCCAGGTAATAACAC
>QEPC01000286.1:625161-636392 GCA_003113815.1 Sphenodon punctatus
GACCCGCAGTGCACTTCTACACAATCCCGCAAACCACAAAAAGACTATTACCCCTCCCCCCAAATACAAATAACCAAAATACTCAAAATACAAATACAAATACTTTCCCCATATTTAAAAACTGGTAGTCTTTAAAGCCAGTTAGACATATACTGAATAGTATTCTCTTAGGGGATATGTTTTCCTTAAATGCTTGGTCTTTTTTCCAGTGAATCTGTCAAAGCTTACAATTCATCTGTTAGAAAAATAATATTACTCCTTTGAGCCCATTCTCAGAGGGCCCATCCATTTCAGCAGTGCAGAGAGCTTTACATCATCACTTGCTTTATTTCTGCATCAGCATGTGTGTTTAATTTCTCCATTTCCGAGAGTCTCCCATCTGCTTTCTCTCTTTAAAGAAAGGGCTGTGCTTTCTGATTTACTCTCACTGAGCTGGGCATTGTTCTTTCTTGGTCTGTGCCCATTCATGTGTTAGGGAGGAGTTATGATGCGTTGATGACCAGAAAGAGAAATACATACCATTCCAGATTAATTTGAGATTTCTTTTGGCAATGCACCATTTATGTTGTAAAGCACCCCAAGCACCATTTGGTGGTTGGGTGCTATGGAAATATAAACTTATTATTATTTATTATTATTATTTATTACATGCACTATCAAAAAACAAGGCACATCTCCAAGGAATATGTCAGCCATGTTTGAAGGATTTCCTGAAGGTGACACCTATAAACCGCAGAAGGACCATGTAGTCTTCTTGCATTTTGTATAGAGGAATTTCATCAACTATGCATTTTCTTGGTTTTATGGGCTTGAAACTAGTATAGTAGAGGGTAATTGAAGCTAATCAAGAGAGCCTCAGGTAGAGCCATCAAGCTACTCCAAGGATAGCAAGTCAAAGACACAAGGTGTTATAGACAGGTTTACTACCAATTTTACTTCCTCCTTCTCCCACTACATACAGAGCTAGCTGACCAATGACACTGTATATGTGTGTGTATGTGTGCACGTGCACATGTGTGAAAATGGTGAACCACTCACTCCATCCCAGCCTCCATAATCCTTTCTGTCAGAAAGTAGGGATGTAAACAGACAAGATGTTGCCCCAATTTTGACCTAATTAACCCCAGATTCACCTGTTTGTCTGTCAAGTGGCCCCCAGATGTTCACCCCAGGGCCACCACTCAAGATATTATCCCAAGAAAGGCAGATGATGCTGTGTGGGTGAATCTGGGGGAATGGTGGGGCAATGTGCTGCCCCATGACTGCCTCACATGTGTTGGGGGAGGTTGTGGTTGCCCCTGACTGTTGGGTGAACAGCCGTATGCACCCATGTTCAGCACCATAGAGTCATGGCCAGCAGCTAGGGCATCCAAGGAACAACCACAACCCTATGGTCAGGGGAGCATGGGTGAACCATGGCAGGGAGGAGCACTTGCCCATTAGTTGTGGTCCTGTATGGTGCCTGTCCATTAGTTGTGGCCCTGTATGGTGGCTGCAAGGTGGGTCCTTAACTTGTGCGCCATGTACGCAGTGATGACGTTGTGCACTTTTTAAAGGAGAAGCTGAGTCTCTGAATCATGAAAGCATGTAATGGAGGCAATTCAAGGTATGTAGGAATGCAAATGTAGAATTTCAGAAAAAGATATACCTTAAAATGGAGATATAAGTACATTATAAATGAAGATTTCTTTTGCAAGACAAATATCTCAAATCTGTGCAATAATGGGCCAGAAGAAATGGCAATACTATTGTGGAATTGAAACCTTTCTCTGCATTTACATGGTGCACAAGTTAAGGCGAGAGCCTTAATGTGATGTTCAGTTGATGTCATTCCATTACCTGTTGTTGATGTTGTTTATACTTACACTTCATGTACTTGTGTTTATATAGCAAAATGGATTGTTCTTTCCTATCCATTTGTAACTCACAGTAGTGTACATGGTGTATTAGTTGTGTCAAGAGCCTTAATCTCTAATTTCCATGCTTTTTGGATTTTGGTTGAACTGATCTTTTATGTTTAGCAGGAGGTTTTTGGTTTTTAAATTGGTGTGCATGTTTAGTTTTTTGATAGGGTGGAGGTTTTTGGATGGGAGTTTCATTGTTCTGGAGATTTTTTGGTTTGTAAATTTGTGTGAGTCTTAACTAGTCTCTTAAACCAGAGTTTTTTTGTTGGTAAATTTCCTTTTGTTTTTCTTCATGCAACTAATGTGTACTTCGTACAATGAGTGTTTGGTTTGGATGTTTGCTAGATTATTTCTTTTTAAGTGATAAGAGTACACAGAAACATTGCATGCAATGACAGGCTTAGAGGTTGCTTCTTACTGTCGAGGAAAAATTTATACTTACACAGGTGGTGAAATCTGTCAGAGTCTTTATTGATCTCAAAGTGCTGACAGAGAGAGCAACACTGTCTCCATGCAAGGAAACAGGCTGGTCTGTCTCCTCCCAGGATACATACATTTTTATAGGTTACAGTACAGGCAAAAGATACAGGCTTATCAATCAAAAGGCAACATAATACCATGATGGAAAGTTACTGCATTACACACAATGTTTACATATTTGAGCTGGTTCTTCTCAAAACCATATAAGCCAAACTGTTTATAATATATGGTGCCTAACAAGGTTAATTTGGCTTTCCAGCTGCAAGGCCTATTTGTTATGAAAAACACAGGCAAAAAGCATCTCGGTGTCTAGGTCTAAGGCCTGTGTGGAGCACTTTCCAAGGCCTTATTATTAAAGCAGAATACAGAGAGCAAATAGCTCTCTGTCTAAAGGGCAAAGGCATAGCTTCTATTAAAGCATTAGGTTTTACCCAAAATGCTTCTGTCATCCATTTTGTGTTACCTTCCTTTGGCTATTGTAATTTATTTCCACAGGGTCCCTTATAAAATTTTCCTCCACAATCCCTTCCTTTTGTGACCAAGAAGGCACAACAACCTAACATTACACCCTTATGGACATTAAGCCATCAATGGGTGTTTTCAGACGTGACGGGGCAACTTCACCCCATCACGGAAACAACCCTGAGATACCCCTCCAGGATCACTTCAGCACGGCCAACAGACGTGCCAGGGAATCCTGGCAGGGAATTGGGGAGGGGGCAGGGCCGTGCGGTGCAATGTGCGGCTGCACGGCCCCACCCCCTTCATGCTCCCTCGCCACCCGCCCTCTGAGGGGACGGGCAGGCGCCGCAGCCAATGCGGCCACAGCGCCCACCTGAAATGACCAGAGGCCGGAATCCCGGTGGGGATTCTGGGCCGTGATCCCCATCCAGACATGATGGGCCCCTTCATCCCCACTGGGAATCACCTTCACCGCACGATCAGCGCCGGCCCCGTGGATTCAGCCAATTCCAGTTCCCCAACGGACATTATGGGACCATTCTCCACCACAGGGAATTGATTGTGGTTGAGCATGATCTCGTAACATCTGAAAATACCCAATATCTGCTTGCTGAGTTTGGAGATCTGCATCCATGTTATAAGCTGCCTTTCTTTGCTCCAGGTTCAATTCTTGTGATAATTGTTTTGCAGTGCTATGTAAGCAGCATCTAATTAGCAGCAAAAATAATTGTGTAACTGTAACTAAACAAACAACAGTAAAAAAAGCAATTAAAAGAATATAAACATTTTTGGAACCCAAGCCTCCAAGCCAGGCCCAGAGGGTCCATTGATCTGTTTGATGTAACTGGGCCACTGCTTGTCTAATTCTAGTAGTTTGAGCTAAGATAGAGCCAGAGTTGTTTGGAATATAAACACAGCATTCTTTTCCAATCAAAGTGCATACACCCCCTTTGCTGGCTAGGATAAAGTTTTGCAAAACCATCTGCCTGATATTACCCATTTCATCAACTATGTCCTTAAAGCCTAGGGATATTGCATTAGTAACTGTCTCTAATACTCCGGACATGCTCTGTATTTCTTGCATAGAGAAAGCAACTCCAGTGACCGGTATTGTGATACCCCAATACCTTTGTGCCTCAGTGATCTCCCTCCGGTTCCTCAGTTTACCCTGAGGAAGGGTGGGTAGGTATCTAATAGCAGTTACAATGGCTCCAACAAAGCAGGACCCTTCCCACCAGGGAGGCAATCTTTTAAGGGCCCTGGTACCACAGATGAAATAATGTTCTGCTAAGGCAAGGTGTTCAGTCATACAAGACAAGGAGGATTGCATAATGCAAACCCCATAATAGCTGGTGTTTAAGGGGAAATAGCCACAGAAGGAGCTTCCATTTAAAGCCATATATCCAGTGGAATTTATGGTGAGTGTGTAGTTGCAAATGCTGTAACCTACCATAACCCCGTCCTTGTGTGTATATTTTCCCCAGATAGACCTGTTGGATTGAAAACAATATTCCCCTTGCACTTACATGGCTAAATGGATATATTAAGTATTATTGTGACCTATATTAGCCCATGTTAGTTCTGTGCCTGGAAATGGAGTGATCACCTGTTGCACTATTTGAGAGGCATTTAATACTACGGGAACAAAAGGGATTCCCCCCCCATAGAGTGTGTGGGCACATGGGCACATATCCAGCATTTAGACACATTAAGAGATTTCCGCAGTTGCTCAATAGTCAACAAAAAGGTGTTGTCACTATGCGCCAAACGTTTATTTCTAATGTGTATATGTTCTTTTATTTGTGTGGCAGTGTGCAAAGTTCTTTTGTCTTCTCGGGTAGGCCAGAACACAACAGTGGTGGCAATGATGATGCAGACCTGATGATGTAAGAAAATGATGAGCTAAATCCACCTAAGAGTCTTTTCCTCTACTTTGGAGGTGGTGGTGTGGTGACACATCTTTGCGCTTGGTTTGTAGTTGCAAATCCTTTTCTCTTTGTAGTGGTAAATCCTCTTCTAGTATAGGTGGCAGGGAAGAGGTTACTAGCACATTATCCTGCCCCTCTGACCTTATTTCTACAGGCGCAGAGGTCTTTTTGCAATGTGAGGCATGAACTCAGGATGAAGGTGCCTGGAACTCAGTGTCAGTGGCAAAAAGTACTTAGAAGTACTTGAAAAGAGACTCACCAATGCATCTTGAAAGGTGTTGGAGACTTATGATGTGACCTCAGTCACCATGTCGCAGGTTTCACAGGGTCCTCTGGGAAGGGCTTCTTGGTTCTGTAAATGAAAAGTCTTGACATGCTTCATTAGTACTTGGTATTAGGATAGCACAGTTTTATCAGTCAAATTAATGATCATTTCAATTGTGGTGGTATAGTTTTATGGGACTTCAGGATTTGTAATGAGGTGATATACCAGTCTTTTGATACAAGATGATTTCATATGCAGAAGGGTTAAAAGCAAGGTCTTTAACCAATTGCAGTAAAGGTTTTGCTGGAACCTCAGGACCTTGACAGCTTTTATATAGTTGTTACTAGGCAAAGGAATCCCAAATTATGGGATAAAATTCTTTGAGAAAGTTTTTTCGTTCTGATTGAAAAAACTTTTGCACACAAACATGATCTGTACATCTAGGACACAGACACACAAGAACCAATACACAGTTAACTAAACACAGTTAAGTAATTACATAAATTCTAGTTAAAATGCAAAGCCTAACAAATAAAGTAGGCCTAAAAGTACTGGCCAGCTACAACAAAAAAATTAAAACATGTTATTTAATTAGGCCATCTAGCCATAAAAAAAAAAAAATGCAAGGCATGAGGTCTGATCTCAGTTCATATAATTTGTGGCATTCAGACATTAAGGGTCAGCTTAAACCAGCTGAGGGGCCTAAAAAAACCAAAGCTGCAAATAACTCACACAAAATTAGGTCCAACTGCTTCAATTATTATTTTGTTATTATTCCCCCCTTTTTGCTCAAGTGGATCACAGTGTGAGGCATGCGAGCAAAATAGCAGCTTGGCAATAGTTTGGCATGAGTCCTGAACGTGAAATTGCCACTGGGCTCTTCCTGGCAATTTTACAATATTATTTGGGCACTAAGGAGTTAATTTCATTGCAATGGTCCATGAATTCGCATCCAAGAACATGTTAGGTTGGAACATCTTTGACACATAGTGTCTAAAAGTTCTTGGCTGCTGGCCTTATTGAAGCAAGCAGTGCTGTGAACTGACTGTACAGCAGCCATTTTTTCCCCTTCTTCTTTCTTAAAACATTTTTCCTACCCTTCCTCAGGGCAAGTTGAAAAATGTAAAGGGAACTGCAAACTTGACTACCTTTTCATTAAATTATTAAAAATCTAAAACAAAAAGCTTTTAGTTTTAAAGCAAGTTGCTTTGGCTATTTATCTATTTCTCTCTGTTTGTTAACTCTTAATTAGTCACAGCTGTAAAGTTGTTATAGTGCTCCTATTGCAACAACAAATTTTCTAACACTTATTAAACTAAATTTAATCTATTTGACTAAAACACTTACATTTTCCAATGCAAACAATATTAGACCAAAGCTTTACTTTTCCACTTTGCTAAATCTTTCTGTTGCTCTGACACACAAGTTACTTATTTTTCTTAACTCCTTTGCTTTGTCCCTACACGGGGCAGACATGCCAACATTCCACTACCATCTTATCTACATGCTTTCTCCACCTAACACAAGTCATTGGAAACTTTCTTTGAAGAATACTTAATTAATTCTGTTTTGCAAAAGCAGGGTGAGCTTTTAAAATCATGTGTTTCTTTTAGCTTTGTCACTTTATTCTTCATAGGAGGGTGGTTTATATGGACCATTGGCCTTTCTTTGTTGGCATTCTGAGCATTTGATCCCATCATAACCAATTTTTATTGCTCCATGTGCCATGGTATTTTTCAGTATTAAATGTACAGGGCGGTGGTCTAGCCATGCTGGTAGCCAAATGTAATTAGTCAGCATGGCTCTTGCAGCCAAATTTTGCACTGTCCATACTTTTGGACCTGGATTACTTATTCTTGGATATTTTGGGGTCATTGCTTTGCCAGCACCTGCCAATTGCTCCAATACAAAGGAAACCAATGGTTATATATAAAAACATATGTCTAAGGGCCATCTGATCTTTGTCTCTGATCCTCCTCCCAAGAGACTGTGTGGGCCTCTTTATAAAATGTCTCAATCGGTTTAAGCAACCCTAGATCCAACCACTGATAGATCCACCAGTCTCTTGGTCTATGTACCCACTTGATCATTGGCCCTGGGGATATCTGTACAAGTGCCACCTCTGGACAGGACATATTGGTGTATAAATCCAGAAAGTCCAGAAAGGCTGCAGAGGGGCCCAAAAAGGGGTGTATGCATTTATCTATGCCATGTTTTAATATCATGTCCTTATCCATGGTGCAATTCCAGGTGAACAATTTTAAAATAGGCAACAATAGCTTTTGACTTTCTTGATCAATGGATGTTCTTTTAATTTTAGTTGTAAATCTGTCAATGAGAACCATCAATATTTTACCATTAGTACTTAAAATGTGCTCAGATTTTACTGTTTAACTATTTCAAAATTCTCAGGATTGGAAACAACTAATTTGAATTTGTCCAGGCACTGTCCAGGGCATATTTATTGGGCCTGGACTCTGTAATTGATATAAGGTGCATTTTCTTTTTAATGCATATATTTTCCAGGGCTACACACACTTTAAAATTACAGCAGCTGCCTGTCATATTTAACTGTGCAAAAGCAAGGCAAGCTTTCCTTCAAATCATGTGCCCTTGCTCTTGACACAGGAAAAACTTCTGTATAACAGCATACATGGTACACAAACAAAACACAAACACCAACAAATGCTGAAAGGCAATTGTGTTAGCATTACATCATTTTGTTCCAACTGTGCATTGGAGGAACAGAAGGATATAAGCACCTTTATCAGGATTTGAATTTTGCTCCTGGTTTGTTTAACATCACCTTTCTTTTACATGGACAAACACACAAACATGCAACACAACTTTAAATAGCCAACAACCATGGCATAAATACAAAACACACTTAAATTCACATTAAATGCTAAAGTACTGAGAAGTACAAAAACGGAAAAGTACAAAAATCACAAAAGAATGGAGCAAACAACAAAATTAATAAATCTTACATTTTGAGCAAAACAGTAAACAGGTACTTCCAAGTATTTTAGGATAAAATAGGTGTATTACAAGGTGGTATTGTAATATTTTGTTCAAAAAAACACAATAATTGGACCAATACCTTTCTTTGCACTGAAAACGTTTAGGCAAAGGCCATCAAGATGTTAACTTAATTCCTACATGTTTTGCAGTTCAGATTTGCTTCATTTACTCATCATGCTGAAATCATGAAAATGATGAAACAGCAGGAAATACCTTGCTATGAATTCTTAACAAATTACAACACACAATTATAACAAAAAGCACCAAATTAGCTTACTATAAAATGAAAGAAATTAAAGCAAAAAAAAGTCTGATGGTGCCTGGACAGGAGCTGGTAATCTGGGCAAGAGAAAGAGGTGGAAGAGTCAAATGTTCAGTCCAATAGGCCACATTGGATCGGACATCCGCTTCTCAGCATTCCAGTTGGCCACAATAGTGGTAAGTGGTGTTTTTCAGGCTTGAAAATACAAGACCCATACTATAATTCACCTCCCTGTCCCCCTTTCCCCCCCCTCAGCAATGTTTTCTGATCAGGCTAAGGTAGAAGCATGCTTTTCTTTAAAATCAAGTTACTGGAAGTTCTTAAAATTTCTTATTTAATTGCTCTGCAAACTTGTGGAATTTTCCTTTTAAAAATAAGCAAAGCTGTCCAAATGATAAGAGCCAATTAAAACTAGTGTGGCCTGAAACAGGACTAAAAGCAGCTGAGCCCATAGTAGAACTAACGGCATTAGAACTCAGTGATGCACCGGCCTGTGCCTCAAGGGAGCTGACACCACTGAAAATGTTCCATGTGCAGGCAAAGATGAACCTGCACTTCCAGTACTATCAGGAAGAATGGATGTCTGTATAAAACCTTATGGAGGTGGCAGCTGTGCTTCTGGAGCTTCCTGAGCTCCCCGAGGCTGCTGCAGTTGAGGCACCCCAGCATTGTTTGGATAAGGAGGTAGAAACGCTGGACTACAACAATCTAACAAATCTTCAGAAGTTTTCTCATCAGTGCCTTTAGGTGGTTTAAGTTGAGGATACAAAGAAACCACAGACTCATTAGGTGGAGCACTAGGTGTACACACTTGATCAGATTTATGTTTTTCTTTAAACTTTTTCATTTGAATTTTCAACTTTTCCTGAGAAAAGTTTCTTGAGAATCTAGAAGAGATCTAAACCTAGATTCTTGCTTCCTTTTAGAAGCTTCAGTATACCAATAAAAAAAAAAATGCATCCCAGTGAGTTATAGGCACTTTACAGCCTTTTTACTTCAGAGCTCCACAGAGATGAGCAATTTTATCTAAATCATAAGAGTCAATCAAGGGAAACTGCAGTTCATGATGAGCTTGGGTATACCTGTTCCACACATCTAAAAATCTACAAGCATTTTGGCCATAATAGGTATACATATACCAATCTGGGCTTCCTTTGGGCGGGACGGAGAGCTCCTTGGATCCTCTGGCCCCCATTTTTCTCATTCACACAGGGGTTTCACACAGGGACAGCTTATTAAGGAAGTCCTTTTAACTACAGGGAGCAGGGAGATGCATGCCCACAGGCACAATCCAACAGTGCTTCCAACTGCAGTTTTAAGGCTCATTAACTAGCATTCCTTTCTCTACACAAACTCTCACTCAGTCACTCCCACAAACATCAATTCATTATTCCACATACAAGCTTTCAGTCAAACCCACACAATAAGGAGAAAGGTAATCTGGAAAGGGAAAAGGAACATACTTACGCATCTAAGACTGGGAGAGGGAAATAAATCACACTCACACTGCTGAGTCGCAGGGTTAACCCCAGACTCAGTCAATGGTCACATACACGGTATCACATTCACAGCACATTACAATTCCTATTTCTAAAAATCCCCTCTCCTGGCAGGATTGTTACATATGTATTTAGAAATCCCCTCTTCTGGCAGGATTCCCAATCCCCACTTCTGGCATGATTTTACATATGTATTTAGAACCCCCACTTCTGGCAGGATTCCTTGGATCCACTAACTTTCTTCACTGACTAGTCTTTTCTTCCTACACTACTTTCTATCTACACTACTAAGAATGTCTGACAGATCTGACCACTCAGATTCAGAAGGCATCAGCCCAATGGTCTGACTCCCAGATCCCACGGGCAACCCCTCTCACCCACACCGCCATAGCGATTTCAAAAGGCCCTTTTCCTTGATCTGGTACCAGAATGTGGGAGGGAGAGATGGCCCACAGCCCCTCTGGAACCAGCCAGGCACTTAGCCTTTCTGACCAATGCACCAAACTGTCGAGGAGAAATTTATACTTACACAGGTGGTGAAATCTGTTAGAGTCTTTATTGGTCTCAAAGCACTGAGTGAGAGAGAGCAACACTGTCTCCATGCAAGGAAACAGGCTAGTCTGTCTCCTCCCAGGATACATAAGGTTTTATAGGTTACAGTACAGGCAAAAGATACAGCTTGTCAATCAAAAGGCAACGTAATACCATGATGGAAAGTTACTGCATTACACAATGTTTTCATATTTGAGCTGGTTCTTCTCAAAACTATATAAGCCAAACTGTTTATAATATATGGTGCCTAACAAGGTTAATTTGACTTTCCAGCTGCAAGGTTACTTGGCCTATTTGTTATGAAAAACAGGTGAAAAGCGTCTCAGTGTCTAGGTCTAAGGCCTGTGTGGAGCACAGGCCTTATTATTAAAGCAGAATACAGAGAGCAAATAGCTCTCTGTCTAAAGGGCAAAGGCATAGCTTCTATTAAGCATTAGGTTTTACCCAAAATGCATCTGTCATCCATTTTGTGTTACCTTCCTTTGGCTATTGTAATTTAATTCCACAGGGTCCCTTATAAAATTTTCCTCCACATTACAGACCATGATGTCATTTCAAGATTATTCACAGACCCTGTGTGCTCGCACTGTCTGACTTGCTTTGATCCAGCTCTGGCAGGGGAAGCTTGATCTTTAGCCTCATTCTGCACTCTACCCATAGGATAGGAGTTCAGGGAGCTGTGAGCGGGTGCAGCATGGAGCTTGACCACAGCTGCTTAGGAGGGTACTTGCTTGGATTTAGCCCCTCCAAGTTCTTAAGAAGCAGCAGCAGCACACCTGCTTCCTGAAAAGGCACTTTGGGGCTTGGTAAAGTATGCTCCAGCAGCTCATCCATAGGAGCAGGATTTGCTGTTGGGGA
>QEPC01000286.1:636492-648164 GCA_003113815.1 Sphenodon punctatus
AAGGTCCATCCTCTCTGTTAGTGCCTTCCTTACTTTTGGCAATGCACAAATGTTCAGAAAAGTCACAGTCTTGATCTCATCCCACTCTTGCAACTCATCCAGTGCTCCCACTCTTCCATTCTGCTGAACTTTGAACTGCAGCAGGGTTGCATGGTGTCTGCACTCCATCATGCATACATTAGAGTTTTATTAGAGTTTATTACGGCTCTAGTTTTCACCATGACCGGAAAGGTAAATAAAAGAACAGTCTATGCACACAAATATAAATTTGGAATATACACATATTCCTAGTTAAAATTAACAGCAAACCAATACATAATGATAAAAAAGAAAACAAATAAATCGACTTGTCTAAGTCCCAGGCAAAGAAAAAGTTTCCAATCACCGCCCTCAGCTAAGAATTTACATGACAAAATCCTGACATATTCTTGCTGCTAATAAAGCATAAGAAGCTACTGAATTCATAATACTCAAATTCTGTGTTGCCAACAAGGATTTAATCTTAAGGGGCACAGGAAGATATCCCTTTGCTTGACTTAGTGGGTCTAACCACTGGCCCCTAATAGTCCCATAGAGCAGGCAGTGAAAAAGAATATGTTGCAAGTCCTCTAGCGAGGACTTTGAGCAAGGGCACATCCGGGAGGAGTAAGGCCTATTCGTATAACGGCCATCCGTGATAGCGGAGTCGAACAGTTGGAACTGTATAAGTGTGTAGGACCTGCGCAGCCTCTTAATTTGCAGTTTCCAAATGCATCTCGAAGTTATGCAGAATCTTAGAACCATGATATCAAGGAGCGACTTTCCAGTCAACTAGTGTGGCCAAGTTCTCTTGCTTGACCACATCTAATATCCTCTGATTCCNGCTCCCACTCTTCCATTCTGCTGAACTTTGAACTGCAGCAGGGTTGCATGGTGTCTGCACTCCATCATGCATACATTAGAGTTTTATTAGAGTTTATTACGGCTCTAGTTTTCACCATGACCGGAAAGGTAAATAAAAGAACAGTCTATGCACACAAATATAAATTTGGAATATACACATATTCCTAGTTAAAATTAACAGCAAACCAATACATAATGATAAAAAAGAAAACAAATAAATCGACTTGTCTAAGTCCCAGGCAAAGAAAAAGTTTCCAATCACCGCCCTCAGCTAAGAATTTACATGACAAAATCCTGACATATTCTTGCTGCTAATAAAGCATAAGAAGCTACTGAATTCATAATACTCAAATTCTGTGTTGCCAACAAGGATTTAATCTTAAGGGGCACAGGAAGATATCCCTTTGCTTGACTTAGTGGGTCTAACCACTGGCCCCTAATAGTCCCATAGAGCAGGCAGTGAAAAAGAATATGTTGCAAGTCCTCTAGCGAGGACTTTGAGCAAGGGCACATCCGGGAGGAGTATAACGGCCATCCGTGATAGCGGAGTCGAACAGTTGGAACTGTATAAGTGTGTAGGACCTGCGCAGCCTCTTAATTTGCAGTTCCAAATGCATCTCGAAGTTATGCAGAATCTTAGAACCATGATAGCAAGGAGCGACTTTCCAGTCAACTAGTGTGGCCAAGTTCTCTTGCTTGACCACATCTAATATCCTCTGATTCACCAAGCCTCTCTGGCCCCATGCAAAGGAGAGTGATAGACCAAGATTCCTTAGATAGTCCGAGACTTGGGATAACCAAGAGTAAGTAAATACATTTTCGCTCTCCAGTTTTTCTCTAAGGCAAAGAGTGACAAAATGGGAGTTCTTCTGTTTGCAAATCTTGGACCAATATCGATCATGCATACATAACCTCATTGTGTGCATGTGCCACCCGATGAGCACGTGACATAGGCAGCCACAGAGGATGGTTTTGGCAGGTCTTTCTGCACATCAGGCCTCACCCAAATGTCAGCAAAGGCCAGGGGATCCATCACCCCCAAGTCTCTGTGTCCTGGACAGCCACAGCACCCACAAAAAAAAGCCAAAGCCATTTGGCTTCCGCTGGCAAACAACCCACAGCAATAGTTTTCTATGCCACTATGACCCCCTCATGCTCATTGCAAACAAAAATGGTTACTTTCAAAAAATGAGAAAATATATGCATTGCTTTTAACCAATAGGCAGCTCTGCTGCCATATACATTCCATGCACAGTGCCCTTCACTGCCTAGCAGATCCCTCCACTTGGTCACATCTTAACATTCAGTGGTTCCCCCCGAGCCAAATTACAAAATGCCATGCTTTCATGTGGTAACATCTGTAACATTTTGTACATGACACTGACGTCCTTGTTACATGGGTTTTTGTGACACAGCACACAAACACACCCAGCTTTGCCAAAAACCTTTCCAGCTAACTGGAGCCAATAGTCCAGTCCAGTGACGACACATGGCCAGTAGTGACCTGTAGTTGCTCATGTGTGGTCCATAACCAGTTCTAGCTAGGCAACCACTCAGCTCTATAGACTGTTCAAAACATTTGTCACATGGTCTTCAGAGTTCACGGATGCCAGTACTGCAGCCATGGAGACACATGCTGAGAATTCATGGTGATCATTATCATGCTCCAGGCCTTTGTTACCACTGTTGAGCAGAACCTGTGAGCAATCCAGCAAATGCATGCCTTCTGCTGCCATTGGCATGATGAAATTGCAAGGCACAGATGGGCTCTTGGTTGATCTGTGGCTGGGGTAGTGGGGTGCATGTTCCACAACACGCAGGCAGCTCTTGCTTTGGTGCTGTGTGCTTGCCTTCCTCCAGAGGCAATGTACCATGTTGGGAAGGATCAAAACTCTGCAAGGGGAGGTGATGCATGCAGAGAACTACCTGTCAAGATACATGTCTTCAGTCACCAGTGCCCTGCACCCACCCCAAGGCTGGTCTGGGTGAAAGAAAGTGGGAGGACATGCTGTCCTTGTGGGGAGTCACCAAGTGGATCTCAAACCTCAGAATGCCCCATCACTTTTTCCTGCCGATAGCAGCGATCCTCAGACCATGACTAGAGAAACTAAGCATGGTGATGCCGTTGCACAGTCCTGTTGAGAAGTGCGTGGCCATCATCATTTGGAAGCTCGCCACTCTAGACGCCTGCTGAACTGTTGGCCTCCATAGTGGGCACTATCCTCATGGAGGTTTACACCACAATAGTGGAAGTGCTGCTGGACGGGGTGGTGCATTTGGCTAACCCCGCAGAAGTGATTTTATTTATTTATTTATTTATTTATTTATTTATTTATATGCCACCCTTCCCTCAGAGGCTCAGGATGGCTTACAATCCATAAAAACAATAAAATTCCCTTTCTCCCCTCAAAACTCCCTCCCACCCCACAACCTACCCATAACCCAAGCAAACCTTATCCCCACCCACCAAATTCTTTTTCAAATAAAAATTTTCTCTGCACACATCACCTCCAAAAGATGCTCAGGCGAATGTTCCAGGGAAGGGAATTTCTTAAAACTGAGGCAGCAACTGAGAACACCCTCCTGCACACTCCTGCCCCATGGACAAGGGCAACAGATGGAACCTGCAAGAGGGTGCCTACAGCCTACAGTAGGTACCACAATGGGACATGGTAAGACCAGCGGTCTTTCAGATATACGGGACTCAGACTGTTTAGGACTTTAAAGGTCAAAACCAGCACCTTGAATTGTGCCCGGAACTATAGGAAGACAGTGCAGACATTGGAGCACTGGTGTAATGTGATCCCAGCAACCTATCCCTGAAAGGAGGCAAACAGTCACATTCTACACCAGCTTTAGCCTCCAAACAGTCATCAAGGGCATCCCCATGTAGAGAACATTGCAGTAATTTAGCCTCGAGGTGATGAAAGCATGGATGACAGTGGCCAGGTCCCAATCAGAAAGAAAAGGCTGCAGCCTTCTCACCAGATGGAGTTGGCAAAAAGTGCTCCTGGCCACCATCGCTACCTCATAATCCAGGCACAGCGAGAGATCCAAAAGCACTCCCCTCTGAGTGACCAGCGGGGGCCAGACCCCATCAGTGACAGGTGTCCCAATCCCCTCTCAAGTCACAGGGCCGGTCGGCCACCATCACTTCAGTCTAGGATTCAGCATCTATCAGCTCACCCTCATCCAGTTCCTGACAGCAGCCAGGCATTGGGTAATCACCGAGACTGCAGGACCTGAGTTGTAGGGATGGGCGAACAGAACGGAGTTCAGAAATTCGGTTCGGTTTGGTTTGGTTTGAAATTCAAGTTCGGAAATTTGGTTCGGTTCGGTTTGAAATTCGAGTTCAGTTCGGAAGTTCGGTTCAGTCGACTGAACAGACCAAGTTCGGTCAAATTCCGAACTTCCGAACCAAGTCCGGCCATTCAAAACCAGTTTTTTTGGTGTGTGTTGTCACTAGGGATGGGCGAACAGAACCGAGTTTGGAAATTCGGTTCAGTTTGAAATTCGAGTTCGGTTCGGAGCTTGGTTTGGTCAACCGAACAGACCGAGTTCGGTCCAAACTCTGAACTTCCAAACTGCGTTCACCCATCCCTACTGAGTTGGATGAAAAAGAGAGGTAGAGCTCAGTATCATCAGCATATTGATGACATTTCACCCCAAACCTCTGAATGACCTTGCCCAGCAGCCTTAGGTACACATTGAACAAGAGTGGAGACAGAATACACCCTGTGGAACACCACAGGGGAGGTCCTGATGGGATGACAAGCAATCGCCCATCATCACCTGCTGGGATCTCCCCAACAGGAAAGAACAGAACTCCTCAAGAGTGGTGCCATGCACCTCTGCCAGGTCCCACAGTTGTGTCAACAACACCCCATGATCAACTGTATCAAAGGCCACAGAAAGATATAACAAAATCAACATTCCCCTTGTCCATCTCCAGACTCAGATCATTGACCAAAGCCACAAGTGCAGTCTTTGTGCCATATCCAGGACAAAAACCTGACTGAAATAGGTCCAGGAATCTGATGGAGTCATGAGCCTGGAGCTGACGGGCGATCACCCGTTCAAAAACCTTCCCTAAAAAGGAAGGCTTTCAGTGGGAGGGGTTCCTGAACTGTATAGGGGCTAACTATGGGAGTCATATCAGCATCATCTGCCCATCCCATAGCAAGGATGACTACTTGAACTGCAAGGGATTCTTCTCCATGGTTCTCCAGGCTGTATTGGACCGTTTTGGCTGGTTTGTGGATGTGCTGGCCAGGTGGTTCAGGAAGAACCATGACATCCACATCTTCTGTCAGGCTCCCTTCTTTGGCCACATGTACACTAGAGACTTTTGGCCATCCACAGAAACATGCATTGAAAGCGTGCTCATGAGGCCTGTTGTTCTCGGGGACCCTGCCTACCCACTGAAGCCCTGGCTTATGAAGGCCTACAGTATTGCCCACACCCTGGAGCAAAGGTACTTCAACCACTAGCACAGCACCCCCCACTCTATTGTGGAGTGGGCTTGGGGGATTTTAAAGCAGTGCTGGAGATCGATAGTTTCTTGGACTGATTTCCAGCTGGAGACCGCTCCCCAGCTAACAACTGCTGATTGTTTTCTCCACATCTGCGAGACCGATGGGGGCTGCATTGGAGACACCCCTCCCCCCTCCTGCCAGTCAGCTCTGGTGAGTTAGTGCCCCTGTTCTGGGACCAGCTGAACCAAGAAGAGCAGCGCATACCCGGATAGATCTGGGACACCTTGTGCTGGCACATCAACTGCAATGCTAGCACAAATCAGGGACACTTTGATGATCCTTTAAAAAAGTTTAATAAAGCCATTTCATATTTTTTAAAAAATAATAATAATGTTCAGTAAAGTCTTTAAAATGTTTTGTGTGTCACTGTGTTTTCCTCTGGCCCATCCAGCCCTCCCCCCATGCTATTTCTTACACTTTCTTTTCCCAGTGCATTCTTTATTGACATTTGTAGGCTAGCTGGCTGCTGGCCTGAACTTCTGCATTTCCTATTGACACTAGTAGGCTAGCCAGGTCTGGGAATGCCAAAAGGAAGTGCATAGGCACAGGCAGGCAGCTGCCGGCTACTATGTCCCCCTCAAGTGCAGTTAGTTAGTTTAGTTTATTAGGCATTAGCTTACGCCATAGCCATTAAAAATACAATACATACATACATAACAAATAATACAGAGCTAATGTTCACAATGAACATTAGAATTTGATTAACGAAACGTATAGAGCACCATATATACTGTTAATCATATGCAGAGGTTATCATGATTTGCTCAAAGGCCATAAAAGAATAGTTTCCTTATTTTTGCTGCTTGGCAGGGATAAACAGTCAGTTTAATAGTAACCTCCCTACCCTGCTGCTGGCATAGCCAAATTAACTTCTCACTTCCAAAGTTAATTGGTTAATTTATTAAGGCACCAGCTTTCATCATGGTCATTAAAAGAGAGAAAACAAAAGATAAGCTAAATGGAATAAACACAATATAGCATTACCCAATGTAGTGAAACACAGTTAGCTCTCGGCTGCTTAGAGCCAATGCGTTCAACTTTACAAATGTATCTAAAATTTTGAATTTATCAATT
This sequence comes from Sphenodon punctatus, assembly GCA_003113815.1. Classification (NCBI taxonomy): domain Eukaryota; kingdom Metazoa; phylum Chordata; class Lepidosauria; order Sphenodontia; family Sphenodontidae; genus Sphenodon; species Sphenodon punctatus. Next base: position 642,984 of record QEPC01000286.1, read on the forward strand.
TGCGGCCATTAATCTGTGCCATAATCCAGCGTACGATTAAGATAACAGAAGATATAAACTTAGTATTAAAGGGATACCACTATCTATACTTAGCTAAAACCCTTGCCTTCCTCTGCAGCTGAGAACTCACTTGCTTTCTTAAGCCACAGTTTTCTCACGTAATCTTGTAGCTAGAATTGCAAAAGATGCTACCGATCGCATTCCTTTCTCGGTATGTGTGGCTAATAATAATTCTATTTTACGGTAGAAAGGGAGATGCTCCTTCCCTTCCCACAATGGCGCCAACCAAGTTTGCCGTATATTCGCATAAAGAGGGCAACTAAATCAAACATGTTGCACATCCTCTACTTCCAGAGTATCACATGGGCAAACTTGCCTCTGATAAGGTATGCCAGCATAATGGCCTAGAGTAACTGCTGAATTAAACAATTGGAAACGCAGCAGCACAAAATTCCTTCATAACACTGGCTCAGCCAATTTGTCTAGATATTCTTCAAATTTGTGCTCCTACTTAAGTTGGTGGTACCACGGAGAAACTTTCCAGGCGGTAACTATTGCCATATCTTCTTGCCTGGCTATATCAGCCCCTCTGACATTCGCCAGACTTTTCTGTTGAAGAACATTTTCCCCTCAGAAACATGCGGTTGGTAAGCCTATGTTCCTCAAATGAGACAACATTTGGCTTAGCCAAGGATAATGCAATGCGCTATCGCGTTCCAGCTCTTCCATCAAACATTGAGAGGTCAGGGCAATATTGCTCTGGTAGCATAGCTTATCCAATATCTAATGCAAGCCTGTCTTCCGATGCAGCCAATCGCCAGCATGCCCGTTTTGGCCCTTGCTATTGCTCCAGGTACTCCCTGTGGGACCCTCAGCAAACATCTTAGGAATTTATTTTGTACTGCCTTCAAGGCTGTCAGACCTATCTGACGGTATTATTTCCTTGCCATAAGACAGCAATGGCTGCACCTTAGCCCTAAAGACTTCCAGTATAGTAGAGGTTTTAACATGGTCTGATCTTGCTGTCAGTCTTAATATGTCTTTGGAAGTAGCAGTAGCTTTTAATATAATTTGTTTTTTATGCCTTTCCCATGAACCATTACTGCTAAAGGTGATACTGAGGTAGACTGAGTCAGCTTGAGAAAATTCATTCCCTTTTATAATCCAACTATATTTCTGGGATTTTTTCCCCATTACCATGATCTGCGATTTTTTAAAGTTTATATCAAGGTCATTTTCTTCACAATAGTCCAATAAATTCTCTAGCTGGTTGTATAGTCCCCTTTTGGTCTGAGACATTAACACAATGTGATCTGCATATAATAATGCCATTACCACTCGATCTTTAGCCTTTGGTGGATGGCTCTCCCCATTTAACAATTTCTTAATAATATCGCTCAAGTATATATTAAATAGCAAAGGCGCTATTCCCACGGGCTCCTGCTCTTATCCTAGCTTTATTACCAGTATGGACCTGTATTATTAATGTCAATAGTTCTTCATTTATTCCCAGCTGCTGCATTTTGCACCAAAGTTTCCCTCTTGATACAGAATCAAATGCCTTTTTGAGGTCAATAAATGCTAAGAATACGAAATCCAATTTTTTGGACAGTTTTTACGAAATCCAAACTGTTCTTCTGGGATCAAACCTTGACCATAGGCCCAATTTTCTAAATGCCTTAGAAGTAACTTGGCATACAGTTTTCCCATAACCAGTAGCAGACTTATGGGCTGTAGCATCCTGGGTCTTTGGGATTCCCCTTCTTAAATAACGGAATGATTATACTCATACCCCAGCCCCAGGGAATCTTCTTTGTTTTATTAATTTGAGTAAAATAGTTGGCCCAACATGGGAGACCACCAACCTGGGTTAACTTGGAAACCTTCAGTAATTATATAATCTAAACAAGGAGCCTTATTTCGTTTCAATGATCTAATTGCTTCTATGACCTCAGACTCTCTTATAGATGGACCAAATCCCCAGCTACTATTTATCTGTATTTAGTCAGGGCATTCAGCTGATTCAGCCTCCTTCTCCTCCCTGCCCTTTTTATTATAGAGGTAATCGAAGATGGCTGTCCAAATTTCCTCCTTTAAATCTACTGGCGTTGTCAAGGTAGGGTTAGATCCAAAATTTATTATGGACCAAAACAGCCTTGAGTCCTTCATACTTGCAGTCATCTCTAATTTAGCCCATATAAAATTCATATAATGAAGTTTTTAAAGTTTAACTAAGGCCTTATATTTTCGTCTTTCTGCCAAATATACATGCTTGGTGGTATCTGAATAAGCCTTTAACCAGGTAACCTTGGCCCGGGCGAGTCTGCCCTTGGCTATCCTGCACTCTTTGTCATACCACTTCTTGACTTGAGGTCTTCTAGGACCAACCTCTTGAGACATAATATTAGTGCCTAGTATAGATATTATTATTGAGAAGTCTTTATCCAGTAGATTTATGTCTCCCTCCCCACCTGTCGTTATTCGTTCTCTTAATTCAAGGAATTCTTGCCCCCACAACATATCTGATATTTTAACAGCGTGGGAAATGGTCCACCTAGTGCGAATCCTACATAGTCCTTGCCTTTCCCTCTCAGCTCTAATCACATCTTTATTAATTGCCCTATGGAGATTGATATCAACGCACAGGACCATATGATCACTCTCAGGTCGGGTAATAATCCTGAAGTTTTTGAAGTTGCTCCAATAACATATGGGGACCACTATGTAGTCAACCATGCTTCTCCTGTTAGTATTGATAAATGTAAAATCACCTACCGGGTCTTCTACCCCTCTCCCATTTAATACAATCATACCTCGTGATTGTAATATTTTTTCCATAAGGGTCCCTGCTTCATTTCTTACAGTATCTCTATTTTTCCTTTCAGGAATCCACTCCAAACTATTCAGGCTTGCACTTACATCGCTATTTAATTCTAGACCTGTTCTGGCATTCCAGTCCCCTACTATGACTGGAATTGCCATAGGGTACAAACTATCAAGTTGATCCAATAGCTTTTCCAGCGCCGCCCAAACATCCGGCTTGTAATATGGGGAAGTAGGAGAAGGAATATATACATTTAACAACAGAATCTGGTCACTATATGGTGAGTCCGAAAGCTCCACCTGAAATTCTTGTCTCTTGGTTGGAACGGTCTTACATATATTCGGATATTTATTGGCAACTAACATAGCCAGGCTGCCCGAAGTCTTGCCTTTTATTTTGGATTTAGTACCAGCTAGGGAGTAGACTTGAAACCCTTGCTCCACAAGTATCTCCCCCTCTTGTAACCAAGTTTCCTGGAGACAAATTAGGTCAAAATTCCCCAGGAGGTTAGTCCAATCTGGGTCAGAAAGTTGAGATTTACATCCCGAGATAGTCCATGAGGTTAATCTTAGGGCAACGCCTGGGATTCCATTATCCCTCCATGTAGTTGGTAGAATATCAGCCCCTCCACAGGTCCTTGATATTATCTTTTGGCACTTTAAAACTTCCAGTGTGTTTTGGAAGCTTATCCCTAGATTACAACCTTCTCGTGGTCCCCTCAAGTGCAAGTGCTTCAAACCACCAGCCCTCAAAGTGGCTTATATTGCTATGCCATACCGCCAATCTCCACTAACCTCCCCCAAGAATTTCCCCTCCCTGCCCTCATGCATGAATGGCCAGACGACTTCCAACCCCCCATTCACAGTGCCTGACACCACCCACCCTTACCTGCCAATCCCCAACCCACAAAGCCGCTTATTGTTATGCCATATCATTCTCCACAGCGTTCCCCACCCCCAAAAGAAAGAAATTTCCTTTTTCCCCTTGAAGAAGCATGGAAAATTAAAGGACTTTATTTTAAAAATAAATAATGTTAGAAACATTAAATAACTTTTTAAGCTATTGTATTTTAACTATGGGGGCACTGGTAGCCATATTTTATTTATTTATTTCTCTGCCTGTCCCTTTTGGAGGCAACCAAGCATGCTAGTTTGAGTGAGGGGATTGGCAGTGAGATATTTTCCTGATCTTCCTCCCCGTCCTCCTGTGGATCTGACTTTGCAGGAGTGTTTGCAGGAGGTGTGATGGAACGACTGGTGGTGAGGGAGGTGTGCTTAACCCATGAGCTGTTGACCAGTGTGAGCTTAGGGGCAGAGAGGGCTTGGGTATTTTCTCTGGAGGTGGGGGGACCATTGGGGAAACCAGGGTGGTGGGATCCAGGTGTGGGAGCATGAACTACTGATAGGAGTTGGCAAAGGTCACCTGCCCCTGAACAACCGTGCTCGTGGTCACAGCAGCAACATGCTCAGGCAGGGAGGTCTGGAGATGGATGGATTGGGACAGACTGTTTTGAATCTGTAACCACAACTCTGTCATCTCCTTGATCCCCTTCTTGAGCATTCGGTCTGACCACTCAATCTGCTGCTAGAGGAAGACCCAACATTTGTCCACCTGCTGGCAGTCCAGGCAGGCGTCAGCAGCAAAGGCCTTGCATTGTGCTGCACAAGATGCTTGTACTCCTGGACCATGCCATTAATGGAATCCCAGATCTCTTCCACCCTCCACGTGATCTTCCCAAACAGCTCCCTTGACAAATCCTCCCTGTGATTCAGAAAAAAATCACTTGTTCCTAAGTGGAGGGTAGGTTTGACTAGACCCAGCCCCTAAAATTAATGTCATCATGTTTTATTTATGATAGCAAAAGCCACTCATAATGACCAGTATAGACCATACTATACACTCCATACCTTACAAGACGAATATTGTCAGGAAACAAAACAGAAAGTCTGGTCATGATACAACCAAGACTTCAACCTTCTACCGGTCGAGATTTCTTTAATGCTGGTACCCAATCAGGAAGTTGGGAGGTTGGGCTGGAGTCCAGGGGAAACACCTGGGAAGGGCATAGTTCAGGCAAGGGCTGGAGAAACACTGAAGGAACCATTTGGGAGGGCAAACAGGGCGCTAGAGGCTGAGGCAGTGCCCCAGGTCCCTGGGGGTTTGAGACCCATGGGACCTTACTGCAAGAAGGAAAGCTACTTGTTATCTGCAAACTCCTATTTACTGTAACCAAGCCAAGAACGTGTACCTGAGTTCTCCCATCCTCGTGAATGTTGCATCCCTTGTCTCTCCCTCTGTTTCCCCTCCCCTGTCTCCCCTCCCTCTGTATTTAGATTGTAAGCTCTGGGGCAGGGACC
>QEPC01000286.1:649633-665941 GCA_003113815.1 Sphenodon punctatus
TGTGTCTCAAATTGGAACTACTCAGGAAGGAGTTGATGGCTTGATGCTGATGACTTATTGTTACTCATTGTATAGGAGTAATGAGGTAGAACTCTGATTTTCAGTTTTGGTTCTACGGTGGGGGTAATAGCTGGACTAAGTACTATTGTTATATTCATTTTATAACTGATTTTTATGCTTATGTTTTATATTGTTATAAAATGAAATGTTATAACCTCTTGGGTTTTTAACAATAAAATCTATTGATTGATTGATTGATTGATTGAATGGGGGATCCATTCCCTGCTGTTTTCCCCCAGCTCCCGTCATGTTTCCTGATCCTGTCTGGCTAATAGCTGCTAATGGATCTATCTTCCAGAAGCTCGTCCAAACCTCTTTTAAACTCAGCTATGGTACTGGCCCTTACCATGCCTCTGGCAGTAGATTCCACAACTCAATTATACGCTGACTGAAAAAATATGTTTTTATTTGTTTTAAACTTGCCACCCATGAGTTTCATGGAGTGTCCCCTAGTTCTAGTACTAGCTGAGAAGGTAAATAACTGTTCCTTGTTTAGTCATTCCACACCACTCATGATTTTATAGACCTCTATCATATCTCCTCTCAGTCGTCTCTTCTCTAAACTGAAGAGCTCCAACCTACCAAGCCTCTCCTCATACAGAAACCCTTCCATGCCCTTGATCCTTTTTGTTGCCCTTCTCTGCACCTTTTCTAGTTCAGCTATGTCTTTTTTGAGATGGGGTGATCAGAACTGCACACAATATTTGACGTGCGGTCGCACCATTGATTTATATAGAGGCATTATGACATCCTCCGTTTTATTCTCTATCACCTTCTGAATGAATAATTCCTAACATTCTGTTTGTTTTTTTGACTGCTGCCATACACTGCGCTGTGGATTTCATTGTATTGTCCACAACCACCCCCAGATCCTTTCCCTGAGTGGTAACTCCTAGCTTAGTACCCAGCATTGTGTACGCATAGTTTGGATTATTTTTCCCTTCGTGCATCACTTTGCACTTGTCCACATTAAATCTCATTTGCCATTTAGATGCCCAGGCACCCAGTGTTGTAAGATCCTGTTGCAGCTCCCCTCTCATTGGTTCCAGAACCAGCTGCTCCAAGAACCAGTTATTTATGGTATCTAGAAACTTTACCTCCATATCACACCCCGAGAAAACATTCATCCAGTCAATATTAGCGTAATTGAAACCACCCATTATTATTATGTTTCTGACTTTAGTAGCCTGTCTAATGTCTGTTTCCATTTCATAGTCAGTCTCACCATCCTGGTTAAGGGGACGATAGTACAGACCCATTGCTATACACTACCCTGTTACACATGGAATTTCTGTCCATAGAGATTCAAAAGTTCAATTCACTTCCCGGTGTTGGCTACTGTCTCGTTTGTTAACACCCAATATTAAACTTCAACAACAAACATTACAACTTCCTTGTGGAATAGTGGTGGTGGGTTGCACTGACAGTCAACCAAAGTTTTCTGAAATACTTGGGATACTCAAGGCCTTCCTTGGTCTTTGTTGCTTATTAATACCAAATCCTGCTCCAGAATGCATTGAAGTCAATGGAAATTTCTCCATCAACTTCTGTAGGCTTTGGGTCAAGCTATAGGTGTATAATTTCCAGAGCAGTTTTTTTAGACTCATTATGTCTGCATTAGTGTATTTCCCCCCAGTTGGGGGAGATAGAAAAAACAGAAAGGTAAGTTTCTAACCCATTTACTTGTGAAGATAGACCTGCAAACATAGACCAGTGTGAAATGATGTATACCAAAAGCTAGTGGTAAAGCTTGGAGAAAAAAAATATTTATTTTAAAATTTATTTTATTTATTTATTTGTCACATTTATACACCGCCCCCTTATGTCTACGGCATCTCAGGGCGGCTTCCATACAGAAATAAAACAATATTTAAAACCAGAATAAAATTTACAACATTCAACGTTCAACAGTTTAAAACCCTCATTAACCCACCCCTCACCCCTGAAGGCCTGGAAGAACAGCCACGTCTTACATGCCCGTCGAAAGGCCAGTAGACTTGGGGCCAGGAAAAAAAATACTTCTTTTCCCTGCATGCTAACCTTTGTATTAATCCCCCAACCCCCATCTATTATCTCTGTAAAAGGTGCACAGTGCCTTTCAGAAAAGTCGCAGGATGTCAAAGCCATGAAACAGAGCTATCTGATGGCATCATGATCATGAGGTATGACTGTTGTCCATGGCTGTCTGCCTGATTTGTGCCTATTTAGTGATAATGATAATAAAATCTAGACAGAGAATGTGACATACACGAAACATTTAGGGTTGTAAGAGGAAACCTGCCAATGGTGTAGTAGAAGGGGGTGGATCAACCCTTTCCCCTCCTACATCTGGAAATGTATGCATTTTATAGCATGAGGAAGCCATTTAGTTTATTCTCATTAAATTTATTGGTACGGTACAGTGACTTTATTAGGGGGTTGCTGGTTTGACACAGGTGTCTCAGTGGAACTGGCAACTGTTTCTCTTATAAGTATCTTGACGTTGAGCACTAAAAATGCCCTATAAGGCAGTAAACTTAGCTTTAGAGGTCAACTTGCACAATTAACAATGAAGCATATAGACAGAACTTGCTGAGTTCTGCAGAATAGGTCCTTTGTGTAATTTTAATCATACCTCCCCAATGTGACATTGAAAGGGCAGAAGATACTACAAGAGAAATTGGGCCCCAGAATTTCTTTCATTGTGTCTTAGGGACAACAAGAGGAAATGAAAGGACAAGATTCTACACAATTAAGTGGTTGAATAGAAAGAAACCTGTTCAAAGATAGCTCAGTGCCTGCTCCAACTGCAATGAAACCTGAAACCACAAGAAATTCACCTGGTTTCATATTTTGTTACACACTTCAAATTTGAGAATCTGAAAAAGCTGATTTTGCTTCAGCTCTATCTTATATGAAACCAGCCTGATCAAAACTGCAAACATGTTTTCATGCTCTCCTGTAAAGAGTATAATCTTCAAGTTTCACACAGTTCTATTTAAAGTTGTGTGTTTACTGTGGGTAAGTTGGTGCTAGGTTGTGGCTGCTACAAGCTAAACAAGGAAGGAAATATATTGATAATTCAGGAGTGGGGTGGAGCGTCAGCATTCAGTCCTGTGCCATGTTCAGGTGCAGCTCTGTTGTTTATTTATTTGTTGTACTTACTATCCCGCATCCCATCCCGGCTCAGGTGGCTAGGGGTGGCTAACAAAAATAATAAAAACACATAAACATATAAATATATATAAATATAAATAAATACAAAATCTATAAAAACAGTGCATAATAAAACCGCTGGAGCGTAACACAAAAACCCCAACCCAACTTCCCACCCCTACCCATCTCCCCTGCCAAAAGGAAGCCAGGAACCAGTTCACAAGTGATGTCAGAACCAAGGAGTTGCTGGGAATAAGTCATAGTCTTGAAGCTTGTGAAACCATCAGTCTTAAGGAGGCATCTAAGGACTAGTCATGTGTGAAAAGTCCAGGAACATGCCAGGTCCAACAGCCAGGAGTCAGTCTGTAGTGCAGAGACAATCAGGGCAAGTGTGGCAGCAAGACTGGCTGGTGGCTCAGACCAAAGAACAGCCCTTGGCTTAAGGAAGACATATATGGGGCCTGAACCATCTGTGAGGGAAGCAAGGGGGGAGAAATGAAGAGGGGTATAGCCAGCTAATCAGGGATACACTTCTGGTACCAGTGTGAGCTGATTGGTCTGTAATTCCCTCCAGCAGCCTCTGTGAGGTGGTAGTGGCAAGGACAAGTCCCAGTCACCCATTTCGATTCAAGACCCACTAGGGCTACGGAGATGTCAAAAATAAGTGAATGAGGGAAAAGCCTCCAATTTCCCCAGCAAAGAAGTGTTGGAAAGGTCAATATTCCTGTCAGATGTGTGGGAGCAGTCAGCCATTAAAAATGGCCTGAGTTATTTTTGTCTGGAAAGACATCATCCAAAACATCAGATGAAAATACACTGATTTTACCTATTCTTGATCATTATCAATTGCAGGTGTCGGTAACATGGTAAGTCATGATTGGCTGGTAAAATGATAAAAGATTAGTTGGTAATAGCCAATATTTTGGGTAGATACCCATCCTGGTATTTGGACACTGATACCTGGGTATTATATCTGATAGGCTATCCAAATTTTTGGTTATTGCCTGCAGGTACAAAAATTACTACCTGTTTCGGCTCTATCCACTGTTTACCTCTACTCCTAGCCTTTGTTTCCTGTCTTTTAATGAATGAAGGAGCTACAAAGCAATCTTCCCTCTTATTCCATGACTATTTTAGTTTTCTTAAGAGTCCTTAATCAGGGGCCTTGTCAAAGCATTCTAAAAATCCAGCTGCACCATATCGTCCAGATTACCCGTAGCCACATGCTAGTGGAATTCTAAAAGGTTGGTGGATCATGATTTACCTGTACCAAAAGCCATGTTGACTCTTCTCCAGGCAGCATATCACTTTATGCTTAGTAATTCCATTCTTTGCTATAGTCTCTATGAAATTGCACAGTACTGATGTTAGCTTGTAGTTTCCAAGAGCCTGTAGTTTCCTGGAGCCTTTTTAAAAAACCCATTATTTTATATAAATTATATTATGGTAGGTTCTAGCAGCTCCACTGCTGTAGGCTCTCCAAATGCAGTGTGACAGAAAGTCTTTGCCTCAAAGAACTTACAAACTAAGGGGCTGATGCAAGGTACGTGCACGCACCAAGTGCACACAATATGTACACTAAGTGAAGGACGTGTGCACACCAAGTGTACAGTATGTGTGCATATCCTGCACCTGCTACACACATGATGCACATGGTGTGTGCACTTACTTTGGATTGGGCCCTAAATAAATAAGGAAGAGGAACTGCAGGAAGGAAAGCAAGCTTAGAGAGGTTAAGTGATTTGCTCAATATCACACTGCAAGTTGGCAGGAATTCTCAGAACAGAACCCAGATCTCCTGAGTCCCAGACTAGTGCTTTATGGACTATTCCACCTCTCAGTATCTAATTAACAATTCTAGGTCTCTAAATAAGGAGGAGAAACATTACCCACTGGATTGTCATTGTGTAATAGAGAACAGTTCTGAAAATAAATATTTCTGTACCCTTTCTCAATTGTTTAGTTTACAAACAAACCATTGTCTACAAACTACATTCCAGACAATTGAAAGCATGTGTCTGACAAATCCTAATTCCCTTTCAAGATACAGACTAGCACAATCACGTCTATTTGCAATCCCACATGCAACCCAAATCCTCAACATTTTCTAATAGCAATTTTGCAAACTCATTTATGACCTACCATTGTAGTGGATTCAGACTGCTGTATAAAACTGAACCACATGCTTCTCAGAACTTTCCCAAACATGCTACAATTACACTTTGCTTAATTCCTTTTAATTCATTCTAATGCTGAGAATGCGGATAAAAGCAAGAGAAATATGCACATCGAACTGAATGTGGGAATGCTTATAATGCACATTTTAAAAATGTGCATTAAGCTTAAATGCAGAGAAAAGTAGAATGTGTGACTGGAGAAGGGCAAATTGTAATGTGTCTAGATTGTAAGCTCTCGGGCAGGGACCATGTCTATCTTATTCTTTGTAAAGCGCCAGGTACATTGCTGGTGCTATATAAATGCTTATAATAATAATTAATAATCTTAAACAACCAGATTAAAACAATGCAGACTTTTTTATACTGTGGGAAAGCGCCATTGTCTGACATGCATGATATATGACGCTTTCTGCATTTTTGCTTACTTAAATTATTATTGTTGAACAGAATTGTATTTTTCTGCTGTAATCCACATGGCAGTACCCACTATTTTGGCAGCATCTGGAACTCTTTCATTAGGCAAATATCACTGGCAAGAATGGATAGCAGTTCAAATATTGCTTCATAGTTTTAATTCATCCACAAAGAGAGGGACATGAGTAGTTGGTTTCTGGCCAAATGCATATTTACCTGTCAACGTAAGATGAGATTTAGATACTAATTCTAAATTGGAACATAAAATACAGTAGAATCATTTAAAGTCATGAAACATCTGATTTAACAGGTTTCAATGGTGATTAAACACTTTTATAGGTGAATAATGTACTTTGTTGGATAGATAAAAGGGTATGAGTTACACAACACAGGGTAACGCATGTCTCCTGCTTGTCATCATCCTTGAACCTTGGTTTTCTGCCAGAAAGGGTCAGGGCACATTCCGTCTCTAGCTCTTTTAATGGAAACCATCAGTTTAGGATAGTGAATGAAGCATGATGTGTTCCTTGAACCTGGGAGACCTAATTTACTTCCATGTTTTAACAAATGCTCAATTTCTCATTTTTTTCTTTGGAGGCCTTAGTGGTGCTGATGACTGCTCAGTGTACATTTCCAAACTTCTCTGTTTTATAGTATATTACAGGAAATGAAAATATCAATGAACTGTTCTATGGAGTTTGACGTAGAACGCTAATCCTGCTATATAGAATTCTATTGGGTGTCTCAGGCTGCAGTCCCCAAACCACTTACTTGAGTAGTTTCTTTGGTTTCAGTGGGGCTACTCTAGAGTAAATGGCTTGAAGACTGCAGTCATAGGGCTTTCCAAAGGCCACTGACGTCAAAGGAAATGTTCCCATTGACATCAATGAGCTTTGGTTCAGATCCACAGAGAAATTCTATTGGTTTTAGAGTAGTATCTCAGAATCTAACATTACCACTACATTACATTTTATAAACTTTTCTTGTAAGGGTTTCATTATTGGTTGCCAAAAGGATGATGAGCAAAAACTAGCTTCTTAGCTGATTACGGTTAGGGAAATTGGCATATATTTCAAGCATTGCTATTTTCTGCTGGTCAGACAATGTGAGAGATGGAGGAAGTGTCTTATTTGCCACAGGTGGAAGAGAGGCTAGTGAACAACATTTACACGTCTCAACGTCAACTCAAACTCAACATGGCTAAAACTGAACTCCTTATCTTCCCCCCTCATCCTTCCTCTCCTTCCTCACTGTCAATAACTATTGATGGAGTCACCATCCTGCCTGTCCCCCAAGCCCGTAGCCTAGGCTTCATCTTTGACTCAGCCCTTTCTTTTAAACCCTACATTGACTCTGTTGCTAAATCCTGTCGCTTCTCCCTCCATAACATTGCTAAGATTCGCCCTTTTCTCTCTGTCTCGTCTGCCAAAACTCTTGTTCATGCTCTGGTCATCTCTCGCCTCGATTACTGTAACCTCCTTCTCACTGGCCTTCCCCGGTCTCACCTTTCTCCCCTCATCTCTGTCCAAAACTCTGCTGCCAGGGTCATCTACCTCGCCAGTCGCTTCGACCATGTGCAGCCCCTCCTCTCTTCGCTTCACTGGCTTCCCCTTCCTGAACGAATCCTGCACAAGCTCCTAGTCTTCACCTATAAAGCTCTTCACAACCTTGCTCCCCCCTACCTCTCTGCACTTATCGCCCTCCATACTCCAGCCCGTGCACTTCGCTCCTCCTCTGTCCCTTCTCTCACCCTTCCACGCCTTCCCTGCTCCCCTAAGCGCCTTCGTCCCTTCTCACTTGCTGCCCCCCATGCCTGGAACTCCCTCCCTGTCCACATCCGCCTTGCCCCCTCCCTTCATACCTTCAAATCTCTCCTTAAAACTCACCTCTTTCGCTCTGCTCTGTCTGACTCTTTATCCTGCTGAGCCACTATTCCTATACCTAAGAGCTCTGTTTACCCTTATCCTTGCCACATGGACCTGCCTGCTGTCATTCTCATCGTAACCAAGCCAAGTACGTGCACTTGAGACCTCGCATCTTCATGAATGTTAGACCCCTTGTCTCTCCCTTTGTTCCCCTTCCTATGTCTCTCCCCCAGCTCCTGTCGCTCAGATTGTAAGCCCTTGGGGCAGGGACCGTGTCTATTTTATTACTTTGTAAAGTGCCATGTACATTGCTGGCACTATATAAATGTTTGTTAATAATAATAATAACACGTGAGACTATGGAGGTTTTGATAAGTGGCTGACTTAAAAATAGAACTTCAGCTTTAAGAAGACTGTAATGAAATATATTTACAACTGTTCAGGCTGCTAGTACTTTGCACTACAAACTCACAAGCAACATAGCATGTCTGAATAAAAGAGTTCTTCTTGAGGAAGCCATAGCATAGTAAGTATCTATGGTTTGGTAAGGGAATCCAGCTCCATCTTCAATAAATTACATTTGCATAGATGTTAACTACTTCATTCATGTCTACTTCACTGTCATAATGGATGTGGAGGAGAGCAAGGGACGGCTGTCACTCCTGGCCTCTATATGACTGCGTGTAGGTACTAAGTTGTCTTGTGCTAGCAGTTTGCTCACATTCAGCTATAATATTACTGGTGGGGTACCTGCAAACTGAAGCAGAACTCTGATATTTGGAAATGCCTATATCTAACTAATGTGTTATTTGCCCAGTCAGAAAGCTGCCGCCTTGAGTGCCAGGCCATCTTGCCAACAAGGAAACAAGAAAATGATGGCAGCCATTTTGAATGAAATTGTGAGACTCTGAGTAGGCTGGTTTACTGCTCTCCTCTATTTGAAATGGCATATGCACCAGTGTACAGTGCATATGACTTAGCTGCAGGGTCCAGCAGGTGGATCCCAGACTCTAGACATCCTGGGGCTCAGCCCTCCCCTACTTGAATTTAATTGCCAGGGCTGAGCCAGCTCTCCCAAAAAGACTACAAGAATTTTCTCTTAACATACACTGAAATTCAGACTGAAATGAGATCTCAGTAAACCAAGTAATCTCATCGAAATCCTGATGTTTGTTCTGTTCTGAGATGAACCAAGAACCAGGATGTGCTCACCAAGTTCTTGGTGAGCAAAAGATTAGTAAAACAAACAACCCCCCTTACAAGCACCATCTGGGAGCATTGGAGAGGGAAGCCCTACCATGTGCTTCCAGCCAGCTCTTGCCAATTTCAAAGCCCACTCCCTTCTCCCCCTAAACATCTGTTTGACAGGAACGGGGTCGGGGGGGGAGTATGCAGCCACAGATCCCAGCACCTGCGCTCCGTGGGCTGACTCACCTCACTTCCAGGTTGGGGCTCTGAGAGTCCCACTGCTGACTGCTCCCTGCTCCCTTCCCCTCCCCTGAGCAGTGAGCTGCACTCCCTGCTTGGCTTTTTCTGAGGGGGGAGGCCTCTTCCCACTTGCACTCAGCCCCCAATCCAATGGCATTTGCCATCAGTTTGTGACCATTTCTGAGATTTTGCAACACTTTCCAATATAGTGACATTTCTGAGAAATAATACTTTCCCGACATTTTAAGACAGTTTTTGGCTTTTGCGACAGTTTTCCCCTTTGCTTTCCAGCAGTTTTTGACACTATTCTGATACATTCTGACAGTAGGGCTGATTCCATGTGCTGTGGGTCCCATGTGCATGCGTGTAATTTCCACACAGCACAATGTGCCCACAATGGAGGTGCGAACAGTTTCTGCATGGGTGCATGCACGCATATGTGCACACAAGATCCACAGGGCATGGGACTGGTCCCAGTATTCTGACGGTATTTATTCTGACACTTTTTGGCAGTATTCTGACACTTTCTGGCAGTATTCTGACACTTTCTGACACTTTCCACCAAACATCAGAACAAGTGTCAGACTTGACTGGGAATGCCGTGTCGGGAAAACAGCAATGGATGAGTAGTTTCCGATGGAATTGTTGAAATCTGCAACATGTCATTTCAGGCCTACAGACCCATGCACACCTCTGATATCAGTCCCCCTAGGGACAGGGACCCATTAGAGAGCTGCACACAAGTGGGAAGAGGCCTCCCCGCTCAGATAAAGCCAATCAGGGAAGTCTTCAGGCTCAGCTGTTGAGCTCACTGGCCAGGGGAGGAGAAGGGAGCAGTGATCAGGACACTAGGAGCCTCAGCTCAGCAGTGAGGTGAGGTGAGTCAGTCAGGGGAGCATGGGTGTGGTGTGCAGGGGGTTTGAAGGCCCTCAACCCCCTGCCACAGTGCTTCTTAGGCACTGGGGGGTGGGGGTGGGAGTGGTGCAACTGTCAGGTGGTTTTCAAAGGCCACTTCCCTCCGCAAAACTGCTGTTTGGTGGTGTTGGGCAGGGGGGAAGCATGCAGTTGTCCTTTGACCCCTACAAGTGCATGCCTCCAGGGTCATCTTTTTGACTGCTTGCCGATAATTTGCACCAAGACTGAGAGCTCAGTGAGATCTCGGGCCCCATGCTTGCAATTACAAGCATTTTCATGAGCAGCACAATCGCTGCTCACTTCAGCCCTAACTGCAATATTTATGGACAAAGCAGAGTTGCATGCCCCTAAACTTGGCACTAGGCGGCTGGCCTTGTTACTGTATGCAGATGATGCGGTGCTGCTATGTATGACTCAGATTGGTCTGAGATGGGGTATGCAGAAGCTTGCCCTTTATTGTAGACAGGGAAGGCTATCCATTAACTATGAGAAGACTAATTTAGTGGGTGGCGGGTCGAAAAAACTGCACCGTTGGTTTATTAATGACAAGGCTATTGAGCAGGTCAAACAATTTAAATTCCTGGGAATTATTTTTGAGGCATCTGGGAGTTGGAAGCCCCATAAAAGGCTGCATTGCAGCAAGCTCGAAGTACAACTAAGGCGTTGGTAAAATTTTATTACTCTCGGGGAGGGAAATGAATTGGCCCGGCTCTTTGCCTCTTTAAGGCTAAAGTAATTTCGCAGTTATTATATGCTCTGCTGGTGTGGGGTAGTGAGCTGTTGGATAAACTTGAGTTGCCACAGAATATCTTCCTTCGCACTATCTTAGGTCTGCCTAAGTGTGCTCAGCGAGTGATTTTGAGGGCAGAGACAGATATAAGATCCATAAGGTTGCAGGCGTCGATTTCATTATTCAAATTTGGGCTTAGAGTTGTGGTTTTTCCACCGAATCCCCATTTGCTTCTGCAATTTATTGTGGGAGAAAGAGCTTTGGCCCTGTGGTCACATCCTATTGAGAAAGCTTATGCAATGCTGAGCTTGGCAAAAGATCGACTAAGGTCTCTGGAGTTCGGTCAAGCAGTAGCTGTTGGAAAAACACATAATGGCTTTGCCTAACTTTGTGGGGGATGAGTTGAGACTTCGGCTATTATTAATCGGGGATGATTCTTGTTGCTCCAGAGCTGTATCAGCGTTTGGGGCTAGGATCTTAGATGAAACAGCCTGACCATTATGTGGTAGATTGTCAGGGGCCAAGCTCTGCCAAGGTACGCCTCGTGGAAGAGCAAGGCACTAGTAATTATGTATACGAGTGAGGCTCTTGAGATATGTTTTAGAGGTGATAATAAATTGTTGGGGATATGCAGAGTATATATCAAAACCCTAAAATTCCTAGATGACCTGGAAAGGTGATGAAGTGGTCGTAGATTCTGCGGAGTACATACTGTTATATTGTCTCAGAATTAATTTGTTGATGTCCCGCAGAGGGTTTTAGTGTATGTTTGTATGTAAATTTAGGTTCACCCTTTCGGGTGACATTTTAGAGTAATGCTCTTCGGAGTAGTGTATATATATTGTATGAGTTTGATATGTTTGCATCTAATTGTGAAGGGGGTTTAGTATGTTATGAAGTGGATTGTATGAAATCTTGCCTTCCTGTTAATGTATGAACATAAAAGTATGGTTGGTTTTTTTTTTCATTATTTTTTTTATGATGTGGACTTTGATGTAAATAAGTTTTGGATCTTCGGCTATGGTGAAAGCTAATGCTGTAAATAAATAAATAAATAAAATAAATCCTACTCCAAGTTGGAGTTGCTAACCTGCCTAACTGCAATAAGATGAGTAAAGTCTGGAGTCTGTCACTACAAGACTATAAATTAAACTTGCACCCTTAGGACTTCTATTTTTAAAGCTAATATAACTTGAATATATTTATCTTGAAACTGAATATTTCTAAGCACAAGGTTTACTACAAAGCTTAGTCAAGGTGTCTGTAATTCACAGCTTACTACTACTTATTGCACGCTCTCTTATTTGTGCTTATTCACAAGGCAATAAAAATCAGAGCAAGTAAAACTACTGCATGCTCTCACACAAAAGAGAAGGAAAAAAATTAATTAAAAACAGTGGTACTGTAGTTCATGCATTTAAAATTCTGTAACGAAATGTGAGGGAAGCAAAGTGGTTCGAATGATATCTTTTATGGACCAACTGCAAACCTGTGCATTCTAGATAACGTCATCTCTGCTTACTGAATTCATTAGAAAAAACCAGTGTGACCTTGCCAGACAAAGAAATAAGAAATGATTTCAACTTTTAAAAACACCACAATTTGGGTATGTACAAAATTTCTTCAGCAGAGAAGGCAACCTAGGAGAAGTCAAGAAGTTCTTCCTGATCTTCTAGTTTCCAGTCAGGCTGAGAAGTGCAAAACCGCTGTGAGACAGATTGCTTTTGTGGGCATTCTGGTCCACCCGGAAGTAGACAGTAACAGAAATCTAAAAGAAAGACCTTTTCCCTTGAGGTATTCAGCACAGCTCTGCAGACCTGATAAAATGAATTTAAATATTTGAGTTCAAATCTGCTGCACAAACACAGGAAGGCCATGAATTGACTGTGAAATAGGTTACAGTAGGAACATATCTCAGATGTTTCAACTGTTTTTCCTCTTCGTGCTTCCATTGTCATGTAGGTAATGAAGCAGGGAATTATTGCAAAAGGGAGCAGGTTCATTTTGTTCTAATGAAATATGCGCATTATGCCCTTCAATCACTTTCTCTCCATCATTCTTTCTTTGTTTATAGAACTGAATATTTTCAATTAAATTTACAAAATTACCACGGACTAAGCTCTTTCTGGAAAAGCACTGCACTGCCATCCGTAATTATATGTTAATTACCTTTCCTCAATCAGAAGTCTTATTTCTTGCCTCTTTTATCTTTAGTGCAAATATGCTTTCCTGCTTCTGGAATCCAGTATCTGCTTAGTCAGCCTTGTACAATTGTTCATACTAGATCACTTTGTGTGCTCTATGCAACAGTTGGGCATACAGCTAAACTCTTCCAGGACAACTTCTGTGAACCTCAATAGTTTGATTTNGAATATTTCTAAGCACAAGGTTTACTACAAAGCTTAGTCAAGGTGTCTGTAATTCACAGCTTACTACTACTTATTGCACGCTCTCTTATTTGTGCTTATTCACAAGGCAATAAAAATCAGAGCAAGTAAAACTACTGCATGCTCTCACACAAAAGAGAAGGAAAAAAATTAATTAAAAACAGTGGTACTGTAGTTCATGCATTTAAAATTCTATAACGAAATGTGAGGGAAGCAAAGTGGTTCGAATGATATCTTTTATGGACCAACTGCAAACCTGTGCATTCTAGATAACGTCATCTCTGCTTACTGAATTCATTAGAAAAAACCAGTGTGACCTTGCCAGACAAAGAAATAAGAAATGATTTCAACTTTAAAAAACACCACAATTTGGGTATGTACAAAATTTCTTCAGCAGAGAAGGCAACCTAGGAGAAGTCAAGAAGTTCTTCCTGATCTTCTAGTTTCCAGTCAGGCTGAGAAGTGCAAAAACGCTGTGAGACAGATTGCTTTTGTGGGCATTCTGGTCCACCCGGAAGTAGACAGTAACAGAAATCTAAAAGAAAGACCTTTTCCCTTGAGGTATTCAGCACAGCTCTGCAGACCTGATAAAATGAATTTAAATATTTTAGTTCAAATCTGCTGCACAAACACAGGAAGGCCATGAATTGACTGTGAAATAGGTTACAGTAGGAACATATCTCAGATGTTTCAACTGTTTTTCCTCTTCGTGCTTCCATTGTCATGTAGGTAATGAAGCAGGGAATTATTGCAAAAGGGAGCAGGTTCATTTTGTTCTAATGAAATATGCGCATTATGCCCTTCAATCACTTTCTCGCCATCATTCTTTCTTTGTTTATAGAACTGAATATTTTCAATTAAATTTACAAAATTACCACGGACTAAGCTCTTTCTGGAAAAGCACTGCACTGCCATCCGTAATTATATGTTAATTACCTTTCCTCAATCAGAAGTCTTATTTCTTGCCTCTTTCATCTTTAGTGCAAATATGCTTTCCTGCTTCTGGAATCCAGTATCTGCTTAGTCAGCCTTGTACAATTGTTCATACTAGATCACTTTGTGTGCTCTATGCAACAGTTGGGCATACAGCTAAACTCTTCCAGGACAACTTCTGTGAACCTCAATAGTTTGATTTAGCAGCACCCAAATACAGACTAGAAGGACACTGCCTCCCTGATGCGGTGTGTGATGAGGAGAAAAGTTAGTACGAGGGCAGTGTTTGTGAGTGGCAAAGAAGACTGGTTCCCACTGAGTAAACCATGATCCTCCAGCTATATTTACTGGTATACCTTAAATTCTTTCATCCTCAATTCAGGTATGGCACAGACATGGCAACAAGTGTAGTTATCACTTTCAGACATTCTCCTCCCCCACCCCCCCTGCATATTCTGGCTGTAGGGGGGAATGTGCAGCCAGAAAATGTGCGGGGATTGGCCTGTCTGAAAGCCACCCCCCAGTGAGGTTTTACCGGCAGAGACATGCAGGGATGCAGAGCAGGAAACCAAGGCCACTTTGACCACTTTCAGACATGCCCCCCTGGCACATATCCTGGCTGCAGGGAGGAGGGGGGGAATGCGCAGCCAGGATATGCATGGGGATCGGCCGGTCTGAAAGCCCTCCCTTACGTGACTTTGCAGAGATGCGCAGGGATGCAGAGCTCAATTTAGTGCTCTGCATCCCTGTGCGTCTCTGACGGCAAAGCTGCGCGGGGGGTTGGGGGGGCCTTTCAGACCAGTCGATCCCCACACATATCCTGACTGAGCATTCCCCCCAACAGCCAGAATATGCACCGGGGGGGGGGGGCATGTCTGAAAGTGGCCTAATTAGAGGAAGCCTGTCTTGCTCAATGGTACGTTTTACATCAGTAAGTGATTTAATGGATGGATGTGGTATGTTTTACATCGGTGAAGACAGTTGCAAGCTTCCCACTGACATTTGTCACAGATGTCCTAGCCTGAGGATCCAACCAATTTGTAATTGTGAATAAATGGCATCCAAACAGATGGGCATTTGTTCAGGCAGCCAAGATACCATATGAAAGACTGAGCTTGCAATGTGCAACCAAACTCCAATGCCGTCAATGGAAGTTTTGCCATTGATTCTGACAGGAGCTGGATCAAGCTCAAAGTATGGAATCTGAGAGAGAGAGAGAGAGAACGCAGATTCATAGCTATTATCGTCCAAAGCTCAGGTTGGTCCTGGATTTGTGCAGTTAAGGTTAAGGGGATTGGCTTTTGGGAAACAATTGGGTGACAGCTTGACCTTTATCAGTCAAATGGAATGGTGAACAAGGGTCTTTCTACCCTTGTTGCGACCCTTACTAAGAGTCTCCTGAGGGCTACAAATAACTTTTGCAGCTGCCTTGTCTCACTCATTCATTAGCATCCATGCACTTTCTCTGTGCATGTAAGGGAATGTGTAATATTTTGTCTAGGAAGACTAATTTGTTTTTGGAACCTATAGATGATCAATGCATCTCTACATGGGCCAGGTGAAAATACCTAGATAAAAATACAATAACAAATAAGAACTAATACTCCTCCCTCCCACCCCCCCAGCAAATTGTGTGCAGCACATAGTTCAGATAAATACAGACTCAAGAAATATCTAGTGAGAGTTCTACAGATGGGATTTATGGCTAATATGACAATGGGGCACCACTCCACTACATTCAATTTGCTGTATTCTACCTGACTGGCAAGACTTGTCACTGCTACCCCACTTTATAGCTGGGGAGCTGAGACTAAGGCTGCATTTAGATGAGCGAGAGAATCTAGCACATTGAAAAACAAACTTTGAGAAAAGTCGTGTGGGGGGCTTTTAGATATTGAGGTCTTTCAAATTTAAGACTTTCAAAGAGGCAAAAACAAGCAACAAAAACTTTTTCAAATACATCAGAAGCAAGAAACTTGCTAGGGAGTCAGTTGGGCCATTAGATGACAAGGGAGTAAAAGGGGCACTCAGGGAGGATAAAGACATTGCAGAGAAGCTGAATGAGTTCTTTGCATTGATCTTCACTGCGGAGGATTTTGGGAAGGTACCCACGCTGGATCCTTGCTTTGTGGGAGAGGAATTGGAAGAGCTGTTACAAATCATTGTGATCTTGGAGGATGTCCTAGGGCAAATCGACAAACTGAATACTAACAAGTCACCAGGGCCAGATGGCATTCACCCCAGAGTTCTGAAGGAACTCAAAT
>QEPC01000286.1:669384-685944 GCA_003113815.1 Sphenodon punctatus
TTTAAAACAAATAAAAGAAAATATTTTTTCACTCAGCGTATAATTGGGTTGTGGAATCTACTGCCAGAGGCTGTGGTAAAGGTCAGTACTATAGCTGAGTTTAAAAGAGGTTTGGACAAGTTTCTGGAAGATAGGTCCATTAGCAGCTATTAGCCAGACAGGATCAGGGAACATGACGGGAGCTGGGGGGAAACAACAGGGAATGGATCCCCCATTGTGACCTGTTGGGTGCTTCTCTCAAGCCACCGTGAATGGCCACTGTCGGAGACAGGATGCTGGACTAGATGGACCATTGGTCTGACCCAGTATGGAATGGCACTTCTTATGTTCTTACTTTTAAAAATAATGCACATGCCATGATTCAAATGATGGTGGGGGACTTCCAGCTCATCTAAAAGCCCCCCATGTGGCTTTTCTCAAAGTGCGTTTTTCAGCACATTAGAGCCTGACACTCATCCAAAAGCTGCCTTAGAGGAGTGATTTGCACCAGGCAACCTAGGCAGCCCAGAATTTGAACTTGAGTCTCACAATTTGAAGTCCAACACACTCTCCACCATATTACACTGATTCAGATTTAGAAAACATATTGTTGGCAAAAGGGCTCCTCCGGCACACGTGGCTTGAGGATTGCAGCTATAGTCACTGTGGGCTGGACTAGATGACCCCTGAGGACCTTCGAGCCTTGTGCCTCTATGACACTTTTAGGTCTGTTTGGTGGTTTAACTGGGGTATTAATTAAGCTGGTTTTTTATTCTATCCCCTTGTTTTTTAACCTTCAAAATAGCACCCTGAATGCTGATACTTGAGTTTCTGCGTCGACAAACTCAGTCTATGCAGCTTTAGTTGAGGGAGATGCAGTGAGACACAAAGCAATCAAGGTTTGAAATCTTGACAGGCTTGACATGATGTTTCATTACCGAGATCAAATGTCGTCACATACTGATATGGCAACATCCTGACAACCCCCCAGTGCTGTCTGCAAAGACATGGATCTTTCATGACTTCATTTTACCTTCTTACCCGTGTGTGTGTGTGTGTGTGTGTGTGTGTGCGCGCACACACACATGTGCGTGCATGTGTGAGATGCCTTCCCTCACTTTCTATCCTTCCTCACTCCCTTCCGCTTTGCTTGGAATGATGACTCCCAAGTCCAGTTGCTCATTCTCTCTATGTATAGTAGGCAAAGCAGGGAACAGGCCTGTGACCAGTCTTCTGCTCTTTGTCCAATATACAGCAGAACAAAAAGAGTTCTTGTCCCACTCCGTGGACTTCATGAGATGACATGGAGAAGAACGTTTAACTCTATTCTGGGTCAGGTCTGCAGGTTGAGTTCCCTAGTTTCTTGCACAGCACGCATTACATAATAAGTTGTCCCCCAAGAATTCGCCTATATTAAAAGTAGTTTTGATGGGGGTAGGGGAGAGGCTGGGGAAGAACATTGAAGATCATTGTCATGGAGAAACATAGGGTCGCACACGTGTAACACAGAACTACATGTAGACACAAGTCTGGTAAATATATAATGCCAAAGGGTTCACATGTATGTAAGGTTACAACTGAGAGCTGTAGAACTCAAATTAGGGCTCTGACACGTCACTAGGCTACAGGAAATACAAAGAGATACCAAAATGTGTATTCCAGAACACTTGCCAGACGGAACCCATAGAGATTTAGATGGGCCTTTGTGTTTGCCTGGGTTGGCTACGTGACCGACCCCACGATTCCCCAAAGGTGGGAACAGAGACAAAGGGGGAGAAAAACTATTTAAATGAGCCAGTAAGTCACCTGAAAAGCTCTTCTATCCTAAAGCCATCTTGAGAGCTGATCTACATGTGAAAGCCTGCCTGCCAGCAGCAGGTTGGAGGAAACCATGAGCAGAGAGACATGATTTTGCTCTTTACCAACTAAGAAGCCAGTGCCCAGTCATTCTACCTTTATGACTGAGGAACAAGAAGCTTATGGACCTTTATAGGGTAAGATGCTTATGTAGGAACTCAAACAGTATAGATCAGGAATGCCTTTGATTTCTAATAACCACTCTGTATCAACTATCTTGCTTATGTAATCAATAAACTTACTTCTTATCTTTATGAAGAAGTGTTTGTGTCTAACATTGGAACACAAGTGAGCAACAAGAGCCCTCAAGCTCTTGCGAACCCAGAGAGTAAAGAGTCTGTAAACGGGAAGGATCGGGCCCTTGTGTGACAAAGGAGTTTCAATGTGGCACACTTGAATTAGCCAGAGAGAGAAACTAATTCAAGAGAGTAGTGCGCAAGGGAAACTGAGTCACTCAAACCCGGTAAAGTGGGGGTTTGGACCTCCAACCCGTGACAATTGTTCACTTCAAAGAGCATGTTCTAGAATCACAGAACTGTAGAGAGGGGTGGGACCTCATGGATCATCTGATTCAGCCTCCTGCCCTGCTATCTGCGAAGTTAGTCCAACACACTCTTGACTATACACACTTGAAAGTAGTCCTACACACTGAAGGTATACCTGCAAGGGAGGCACTGAAGCTGTTTTCTGGGCATGCACTGAAGGGAATGAAGCAGGCACTTTGTGCAACCACTCACCAGATAGTACACTGTAACTCATCACAGCTTCTTTATTACCCTCTACTTTCAAATATGAGATTGTTTGCAGACTGCATGTAAAGAAGAAGTACTTGGGAGTACTATAAGCTGCACAGCTGCAATATTTACTGCTTGTCCTACTCATCTCTCTTTGACTGATTCTGGATATATCATTAATGAATGGACTCTTTCTTTAGCTCTCTGGTTTTATTACTGAAAACATAGATCTCCTTCCAGCAACCCTAATAACCATGCTTCCTTGTGAATGTATCCCATTCCCACCCACTTGTTTCGTCTGCTACTGCTGCTGCTTGAAGTCTGTTATGAACTACCTGTGGCAGTTTAACAGAACAGACTTTGCCCACACAGCCACTGCCTCATCGCTTTGCTTTGAGAACCTTGAACATGGAAGGTGCTACATAACCGAGGTCTGACACAGCCTTGCACATTGGAGATGTGCTGTTAGCTGAGAAAGATGTGGTGAACAAGTTTGGTATTACCTTCTGCTATTTGCTTTAAAAGTTCAGTTTGTTCTTTAGCTTCCATCTGGAGAGCTGCTGTTGGTAAAAATGACCTAACTACCCTGTTGGGGGAACGAGTTCTACTGCAGCTGCTTCCTGACCCATTGATAGATGTACCATGGCCTCATCCAAGATTTTAGTTTAGTACCCCTAGAGGGACAGTTCTAATGCTTATTCTTCCACAGATTGTGTCTATTGAGGACAACACGCTAAAAAATAACATGCAAGGTCATGTTTTTTCCTGAAATAAATTAAAATGACTCTAAGCAAGACATTTTGAAGCAGAAAGTTACAAGATGCAGTTTGAGCATTATTCCATTTACTGTGCAAACTAGACATAAGGCAGAGATCTGGATGCCTCTTCACCCCTCTCTTTTCATGTGTAAAGAGTCCCTCTGGTCACTGGATGGATCTTTCTTTGCATGATACGTTATTGAGTGAGTGGTTTTTTTATGCAGTGTTAATACAAATGTGTTTCTCTCCCACCTAATGCAGGTGAGTTGGCAGGTCTGCAGAGGCAACCACTGTTTGAGATTCTGCCTGTAACTAGTACAGTGATGATCTCCACTAGAGGGCTCACAAGGGAAACAACAATCCAATCCTATACACAGTGGTGCCTATTAGTGTATCTATGTGCTTACTTCAGTGACAAATCTTATCAAATCTGAGGCGCACAGAGTGTGGTGGTCTCAAAATGCATGTTCACAGTGCACTCTTGATACTTTGTAGATGGCTAGTTAACTGGAGCCCTTTGGAAAATGGATAGGTTTATCTGCCCCAAATTAATCTACCACTGTAGTCCTGGTAAAGTAAATGAGGGTGTATGATTAGGAATTTATAGAATAGCTTACAGTGTAATGTGGGTTTAGTGAAACCAGCACAGTAAAAAAACTTAATAATTTGGGAAATACAAAGAACTTTTTTGACTTGGTGACCTAGGGTGATTTCAGACGTGATGATATCACAGTGAACCACGCTCAATTCCGCGTGGTGGCTGTGATAGCGTCACGTCTGTTGGGGGAAACGGATGTTTCCCCCCAGATGTTACAACGGCTGGGGATTGCATTCGAAACGTGAGCAGTCGAAGCGTGGGGACTGGAGGCCGCCGCGTGTCGAATGCAATCCCATGCCGGGGTGAACCCCGGCGTCACGTCTGGTCGGGCGCCACGGCCCGGGATCACCGGCGGGACCCCGGGCCGTGGCGAATCCAGCCCGACGTGGCAGCCTCATTGGCCCCGCCGCCCGCCCGTCTCCCTGGAGGGCGGGCAGCAGGAGCGTGGAGAGGGCAGGGCCGTGCGGCCGCACGTTGTGCCGCGCGGCCCCACTCCCTCCCAGATTCCCCGCCGGGATCCCCCCGGCATGTCTGTTGCGGCGTGACGGGGTGACCCCGGCGGGGAATGACTAGGGTGATTTCGGTACAGGGCCAACGGGCCCCGTTACATCTGAAATCACCCCTATTCTGTCTTGAAAATGGAATGCTACTGTGCATTAGAAACATTCAGTCATAATTACCATTTGAAATACTGCTGGGAGATGGACTTTCAAATTCTACAACACAGTAATTTCAACTAGAACTTGCAATCAGATCCAATCAGTGGAATTGACTCTTTTAAAATAATCTTTTCAGAGTGAAAGTGTTGAAGAGGCTACAGAGAAAACCAACTGGAAGATGCCAGTTTGGAAAAACAAATTTGATCATAGTGGTTAATTTACTATTGACTGGATTAGCAACAAGGAGAAAAATCTGTGCCTATCTTTTCAGTTGTAATATTCAAACCAATAGTAACTCTTCTTATTGATATTCTGTAGAGCTGGCTCCTAAAACAAGAGAAATAAGAGAAGCAATTCAGGTGAAACATTGTTAATGAATTGGATTAGTTTATGCAGAAATGGTGTGTTAAATAAAGTGCTAACAGTTTGGAGAACTCTGGTTAATCCTTTGTGATTTGTGTTTCTTTTAAACATGAGCATTTCTCAGCGTTACTTCCAGGGAAATTTCAGGAAACGGGAAGTAAAAATGCAAAGATCTTTACCTGCTGGAGCATGGAAATACCCAGATGGTGAACTGCTTCATAACTCATGTGTGCCTGAGGTACAAGGACAGAATGAGACGTGGAGACACTTGCCATATTTCAAAGTGACGCAATTTATCATCTGCCCATCAGCAAATTCTTGAGGCTGTATTCCTGTCCTGTGGGCTGGAATTGTGAAAGGAGTGCATTTTCATTCAAAATTATTGGGGGAGGGGAGGAGAAGGGGGTATCAATGTTGCTATTGCTCTCTAATAGTTTTCCTGTAAAAATCTTTTCTGAAATCTCATGAGTCACACTGGAGTTTGAAGTTACATCATCTGTATCTCCCGCTCATTATCATATGCAGTACTAGTAATGGTTTTGAATGACCAGTTTCCAAATGCTCTATATCGTATTGAAGAACAAAGGCTTGGCTTGAGGGGAGTTCCACAGGGATAAAATGGGAGAAGCCTTCTCCTCGCTCTAGTGGCCCTGGAGCTACTCCACAGCTGGGATGCAGCTCCAAATCAGCACAAGCCAGATAAGAGCTGCTTGGCAAGGGTGTGAGAGAAGAAATTACCAAATTTTATATTTGATTATTCACCTATCAGGATAGCTGAATAAATACAAACCAAACTAAATTTATTTATTCTGTTTTTCAGGTACTTTGGTTCAGATACTTAGCTAATTTCTGTTCAGATATTTGGTTAGTTGGCTGCATACCCAAACTGAAATAAGCAAACTCAAAAGAATATCCAAAATCTCCAAATGAAGTGGAAACAATATTATTTATTTATTTTATTAATTTTTATCCCACCCCTCCTGTCTCAGGCAGCTTGAGGTGGTGTACATAAAACAGTAAAAATTAAATTATACAGTAATAATAAAATACATTTAGGACCACTCAAAACAATAAACCAAAACCACCTTAACCCTATACCCCTAATAAACTCATCCCAATTCCCATCCCTCTTCCTTCCCCCCTACCCATCTCCTTCACCAAACGCCTAGCAGAAGAGCCAGACCGTACACTGCCACTGGCAGGTGAGGAGATCCAGGCAGAGGCAGATACCCACCGAGAGCGGGTTCCACAGCACAGATGCGGCTGCTGAGAACACTCTCCTGGCTGAGGCCACCCAACGATATCTCAGGACCTGCAGAAGGGCATCCCCTGATGACCGCAAGAGCTGCCCCGGGGAGCAAGGCAATCCCTCAGGATATTTGTATCCCCCTTTGTTTGAATGGATCTGAAGCAGACAAATTTGATGGAGAAGCCCCTTTTTCTGATATGTTTTATAGCAGAAATGGCCAATGGATCCAGACACTACTGGCAGCAGTGGTCATACTTCCTCTACCCTACATCCCAAGCAGCTGATTTGGGAGAGGAATGGTGATCCCATGGTTTTGTCTCTGTGCTGAGACTTAAATGATTTGGATTCACTTTCTGGATCTGCTACAGACTTTTGTTTGAACAGGGCTTGCTAACCACACTTGTTCTCTGTGTCTCACTTCCCCCCTTGTAAAATGTGAATAATGATATTTGCTTTCTCCCACCTTTGTTTGTCTTGTCTTTGAGAAAGAGGTCTTTACTTACAATTTAACTGTACAGTGTATAGCACAGAGGTGGGTAAATGGTGGATTGGGACACCAGTTCTGTGTCTCTTGCCAGAAGGAGCTGCCTGGGGACATATCCATCCAGCTCCATCAAAAACATGAGAAGTCAAGCTGCCATTTTGGCTGCTGGGGTCTCTTGGGGGCTGTGGGAGCTAATGCTGCTTCCTGAACCCACCAGACTGCCTGGGAGCCAGCACATTGATGTGAGGGGAAAGCTGGGGGAAGTAGTGCTTTTCCTCCCATTGTCAGGACTGGGGGAAGCTGTGATTGATGTAATGCATGCTGTGGCTCTTGGCGATATGAAACTTTTGGTATAAGGTTCTTGGGCTTGGGAACTTGGCTCACTCTTGTTCTAGCATAAGGAGGGCCCGCCTAATTCCCACTGGGGACTTTGAGATGCTACCATAAGGAGGGCCTGCCTGATTTCCACTGGGGACTTTGAGATGCTACCATAAATAATACGGCTGCATCCTCTTTCAAAAGCCATTCATCCCAAAGCACTATTTGAGCACAAGCTCCATTGGAATTAATGGTGCCTGCACTGGTGGAGTGGTCTGAGGTTCACAGCTGTGGTCTGCAATAGTGTTAACAAACCCCATTCCCCCCAGCTTTTTAGAGCAGCAAGAGCCTGTTTATGTCAACTGTTCAGCATCTGTTCTTTGTTTCAGAACATCTTTCATTACGAGGAATGATGAAGATGGATGGAAAAATAGAAAAGAAGCAAGGCATCATGTGCAGTGTGAAGAATCATGCAGATGCTCGGAGCTTATTTTTGGAAAAGTAATGTAATTGGGATACACAGCAAATTATGTACAGCTGCCCTCACAACTAACTGCACTTCAGCTTTAGTTATTTGTTCCAGCAGAAGCCATAGTGTTGGGATTTTAAATAGTAGTACTCAGTGAAACTGCTTATGCAGTCGCATTCAAGGAAGAGTATACTGTTTCCAACATCTGTATTGCAGTTCAGATGTCACATCACAACATTCACGCTCCTTTATTTTAGCATTCATTAATTCCCTAGTGACAATTTCTTCATCTACTGCAATGGTTCTCAATCTGGGCAGGGAGGATGGTGGGGGCAACACAGGTAATGTGCTCCGGGGCACCAGGAAAAAGGGCTCTGCTGTCAAACTACAGAGAGAAGTTCCAAAATGGTAGTAGCACTGCCTACTTAAGTAGCATGAATTCTGATTGGTTCCACAACAACCACCAATCAAAACTGATGTTACAGATGTAGACAAGGCAGTGCATTTTGGAAATCTCTCAAGCTCAGCTTCTCTGAGCTAGGGGGGTTAGAGAAGCAGAAGTGCTATGCTTCACGGGACAGGAACGTTTTGCTCTTTTAGATACTGAGGTTTGTTTTTTGACATCATCTGTAGACGGAGTGAACTGAACCTGTTCACTGATTTTGATTAAGGATTTACACAGGTCCTGTCCCAAACTCAAGCACAAGTCTGTATACAGACAGATTTCCCACTTTCCCCAGACACTTTTGAGCTAGACTTGCCACCAAGCTAGTACTGGTTCTTTCTTACCAATAGGGGTGCAGCTGTCTCAAACTGAGGATCTGGGTCTATCAAAGCTAATGTACCCAGCTGCGTGTTAACACCTACTTGAGGAAAAAAACAACCTTCCAGATTAGTGAGGAAGTAACCCTCATAAAGGTAGAAGAGAAAAAAGGAAGGAAAGAAAATACCATTCACAATCACCTCCTCCCCAATAACCAACATTAACAGTGCATACAATAATCAAACAATGACAAAGAGTACACTTTCCACACAGTCCCAGATGAAAACCGAGGTCCTCTTCATTAGAGCTGAAACTAGTACCTGCAAAAACAAGTATATCCGACAAATTTCTGGTACCCAAATTGACCCGACAACATCGAGAGCCTGATTGCGACCCGATGTCCTGGAATGTCAATTTCTGGTCCCAGAATGTCAGTTTCCAATACCGATTTTTTGACTTTGACTTTCAACATATATTTTCTTTATTTTCTGGTCCCCGAAAGTCAACTTCCAGTCCCAATTTTTTTGACTTCTAGTCCTGTTTTTTTGTTTTTTCCCCCCATACTAATTTTTCAGTCTTCCATCCCAATATACCAATTGGTAATAGAAAAATTGGTACTTAAAGTTACTGATTTTTCTGGTACCTAGGTACCCAGTTGGTATCTGCGTATCCTGTCAAATAGTGCGGTACTAAAAAATGTGGACATTACCCACGGATACTAAATTAAGCACCCGTTTCAGCTCTGCCTCTTGATGCCCTGGTCAGCTATGTGGGCAGGTTGAGGAATGCAGGTCCCACAGGTTGAGTCTAATGAGTTTAGGCCACACAGGGGTTTACTTACAGTCTGGGACAATGCTCATCAGTGCTAGCAGAAAAAGACCACAGGACTGACTCTTCCCTCTGGGATTAGGGAGCACAGCAGGTTACTTCCAGCAGCAGGACAAGCCAGGCAATGTCTTCCTCAGGCTCAGTGAGAGTGCTGGCGTTCCCCTCAGGAACATGGCGGAAGGGTCAGGATTTTCTCCCAAACACACCCCTCTGGAAAGGAAATGGAGATGAGGGATGTGAGGAGGGATGGGGAGCATATGTTTGAGGAAGCCATGGGGCTTGATTAAGAAGCACACACCCCCCCCCCCCTTAAAGCTATCCTGTTTGAACCTCTGCTAAGTAGAGCAGTGTTTCCCAGTCCGTATGCAAATAATATACCAAATTTGTCTTTTCAGGCCACAGAAACTCATGGCTTGTGAATCCTTTTAATTAGCAACTCTCAAACTTCTGCTAATGGTCAAATAACCCATCCCCTGGGTTTTGGAAGGGCTCTTATTCTAAAGAGCAGTATGTACCCCCCACTAAACCCTGCTGCATAGCAAAGATTTCCAGGCCATCCATTCTTTGTTTTCCATCCAGCTCTGGGTACCATTCATTAGTATTCTTTGTACAACAAGGGCTTGCAGGGAGGCGTTCCTGGTTGCTTCCCCAACGCTGTGGAACGCTCCCCCACCCCCCTGCAGGAGGTTCATTTGAGCCTGAGCCTGAGTGTCTTCCTGAGGTGGCGTAACTGAGGGGCTGGAATAAGGGATGGCGGGGTTGGTGGGTAGGTTTGGGGTAGGGGTGTGAGGGAGGCTGGAGGTGGGGAATAGGGAGGTGATATTTGATGGGTTTTGTCAGGGTTTGTGGGTGAGTTGGGTTTTTTGGGGAGGTTATGTTTATTTCTGTCTTTTATATGTTTTTATATATGCTTTATTTTGTAAGCCACCCTGAGCCTTTTTGAGGGAAGGGCGGGATAAAAAATGAAACTAAATAAATAACAATGGTCTGCACCAGTTTGCCTGGTACTGATGTCGAACTTACTAGGCTGTAGTTTCCAGGGTCACCTCTGGAGCCCTTCTTAAAAACTGGTGGTACATTAGCTAACCTCCAATCCTCTGGCCCGGAGGAGGATTTTAGTGTATTTCTGACAGTAGTGCAGCAATTTCAAATTTGAGTTCTTTCGGTACTCTTGAATGAACACCATCTGGCCTGAGTGACTTGCTACTGTTTAAATGGTTGATGCAATAAGACCTCTTCTGGCATGATACTAATTTTAGATAATTCCTCAGATTCATCAACAACAACAAAATACTTCTGGTGTGGGTATCGTCCCACATCCTCTGCAGTAAAAACGCATGCAAATAATTGATTTAGTATCTCAGCAGTGGCCCTGTCATCTTTGCGTGCCCCCTTTGTTTCCTGGTCATCTAGCAGGCTGACTGCCTCTATAGCAGGTTTCCTGGCTCTGATGTACTTGGGGAAAAAGATTTGCTATAGGATTTTGTATCCTTAGCAAGTTGTTCCTCAAATTCCCTCTTGGTCTGCCTTATCATGGTTTTATACTTTCTCTGCCAGTGGACGCAATCCCAAACCCTGCATGCCATGCAAACAGCACACACATCTCATGTGCAACCCCCGTGCAGCTCACGTATGCACCCCTACCCGTACAGGTGGGACTATGACCTGTGTGCTGCAAGCCCCATGTGTGTAAGGTGCATGCGCAGGGGTTTGGTAGCTAGCCCAGGGGAGTAGCTAGATGGCAATGGGCCCTGGTGCAGAAGATGGAATGGGTCCTGCACTCCACTGTGCAGCATATGCACTTTACATGCCTATGGCTACGCTCCAGCCCCCCAGCTTGTGGGCCCAGTTGCAGCTGCCCCTAATAGCTACGCCCCTGCAGAACACCCCCCAGCTCCATAGAGCACCATAGGACACTCCAGCTGCATACCCCATAGAACAGAAACCTCCCAACTGCATAGAGCCCCATAAAACACACACTCCACTTCACAGAACATCATAGACCAGATACCCACAGCCCCATGGAACAGACACCCCAGCAGCTCCATAGAAGCATGTCATGGGGGTGCTGTGGGCAGGGGCCATGGGGTGTTATATTCCCCCCCCAACCCCACAGAATAGGCACTTCAGCTGCATACCCCACAGCACAGACACCCCTCAGCCCCAGCCCCACAGAACAGGCATCCCACTATGCCCCATGGCACCCTTATTTTTTCAAATTCAGATCTGTCACACCAATTTGGAGCTGAGAGGATTCCCTAGGATGAAGCTCATCCCTCTAGCTTCTTTGCTGACCCTGTGGACTGAGAGGGAGTAGCTGTGGGCTCAGCCCCTCTCCCCAGAGCTGAATTCCTGGGAAGAAAGGAAAACCCAAAAGAGGGGAAGGGGCCAGTCAGTGATGATGATCTGACTTATCCCCGTGCTGTGTGGCTGCCGGCTGCTGCTGGGACTGGGAGACCCCTGAGCCGTTCAGGCTGCTCCTGGCTGCTGCTGCCTCAGCGCCTCCTGGTGCACTCCTCTGTGCTGGGGAGGGGGGCTGGGGGCACCTGCCCAGGCCGGCGCCCAGCTGGGGGGTGGGAGAAGCGAGCTGTGTGGGTCTCTGTCACTTCCCGCACTCTCTCTCTCTCGCCCCTGCTTCTTTCTCCATTTGTGTCAGTCACACACCCAGTGAGTGGGCTGCCTCACTGCCCTGAGCCCCGGCTGTGTGCTGCTCTTGCTGTCACGTGGGTCTCTGCAATGGCTGTGGCCTCAGGCAGCGCATATGCAGAGTTGGGCGGTCCGTGAGGCCAATCTGATGGCATGCTGAGGGTGTGAAATTTTGAATTGTTTCCCTGAGGAAAGGCACCCCGGCAGGGAGAGGCGCCCCTAGTCTCTGGTCAGGAAGTAAATTACTGGTAAAGCCATGACGGCCATTGCTGCTGCCTGCTTGCCTGCCATAGTGCTGCCTGCACTTGCTGCTGATAAAGTCCAGATGATCCGGGGCTCTGGAGGAAAGACCAGGGGCTCCAGCCCCCTCATTGATGCCCCTGTCTTTGTTATTTCCTGTTTACCTCATTTGGGATACTTTTCCATATTTTTTTTAAGGACAATGTTTTGGCTCTGATAGCCTCCTTAATTTTACCGTTGAGCAATACAGGCATTTGTTTGGTTCTCTTCCTGCCTTTTTAAATTTGGGGTATACATTTAGTCTGGGTGTCTAAAATAGTAGTTTTCAATAGTTTCCATGCCTCTTGCGGGCCTTTGACACTGATGGCTTCCCCTTTCAGTTTCCACTTAACTAACTTCCTCTTCTTTGCATAGTTCCCCTTCTTGAAGTCTTGTGGCAGACTTATTAGGTAATCTCTCTCCTATTAACAGGTTGAATCTAATTATATTGTGATCACAATTAGCAAGTGGTTCTACCACTGTTACTCCTTCCACTAGACCCTCCTGCTCCAGTTAGGACAAGCTCTAAAATAGCTCCACCTCTTGTGGGTTCCTAGACAATATGCTCCAGGAAGCAGTCATTTATGGTGTCTAGGAAGTTGGTTTCTGCAACACATCCCAAGGAGACATTTCTCCAGTCAATGTGGGGATACCCATTATTATTATTATTGCACTGCCTACTTTTTTTTGTCTCTCTACTCTCCTGTAGCATTTCACAATCACTGCCAGCAACCTGGTCAGGGGGTCAATAATATAGCACCACTACTAACCCCTACCACATACAAATGCTACTTGTGACACCCATTTCTCTGGATCTAAAAATAAGAAGTGTACAAGACAAGTTACACATTGTAACTTATGATTCACTGCTATGCAGTCTTATCAAACTGAGGTGCTACAGGCACTGAACAGTGTCTATAATAGCTCCACTGATGCATTTCCTAATTCCACCTCTTCCATAAGAGGAGACATTATCAATCAATATCACATGCTGCTATACTTTATAAGGGCAATGGAGTTTTCCTTTTCTATCCGAGTGTCCCTACTTTCAGTGGATGGCTAGGCACTGAGGTATGAATGAATTTTTTCAATAATAGAAAACATGTTTCCATGGATGAGATTGCTCACTTCCGACTGAAACAGCAATGAATAGTCTTTGTATCCACCAGCGCTTTATTATGTTGTGTACAGGCACCATTTGGTTGATCTGTCTGGCAAATTTCTACTTCACAGATTCTAGCTTGGTCTCCAACATTTTATTTGTTGTATTTATTACCAATTCAAAATACAAGACTTGCTTAAAATGTGAAATACTTTCTTTAAGGCTAGATTAGTCCAGTGAGAGGCTTCTTGACTGGCAGGGAAGAGACTTCAGCTGTCTTATGCCAGATTCAATGATATCTTGACCTGGGCCATTGACAGGCCATGGCTGTTGCACCCAGGCATCTGCTCCCACAGCTGTGACAGCATGGTACATGGAGGACCTGAGGAGTTTGAAGCAGGAGGGTAGGCAGTTAGAGCACAGATGGTGCTCGATTAATCCTGAAGCTGACCAATTGCAGCATAGGTAACTTTTAAACACGACCATGTCATGGCTGTGATGGCTGTGAAGAAAGCTTTCTCCGCTATCATAGTGTCTGCAAACTCTCCACCTGTGGAGATTTTTCAGGTGGTGAACAGCCCGGTTAATCCAGGCTTTCACCATGAACCTGAGTCATCCACTGCCCACTGTGACATTTGTATTAATTACTTTGCAGACTAAATCACTCGTATTCATCATGATTTGGGTGGTGTTACTTCGACTGCAGAATCAGAGTTTGTGGTAGTGGAAGCCCAGCCTTGTCCCATTTGGTTGGATCAGTTTCAATTGGTGTCATCCACCAATGCAGCTTGTGTGCTTGGAGCGATGCAAGCAGCCAGTTGTGAATTAGATTCTTGCCCTTCCTGACTGGTGAAAGCCAGCTGGGAGACTTTGGGGCCTTTGCTGGATGGCTGCCTTTGGGAGGGTAGGTTGTCGGACACCCTTAAAGCGTGGTGGTCTGGCACTTGCTTAAGAAACCATCTTTGGATGCTGACTCCCTGGCCAGCTATCGCCCTGTCTCTAACCTTCCCTTTTCAGGGAAGGTTATTGACCGGATGCTTGTGCAGCAGCTTCAGGCTCATCTCAATGCTTTTGGATTCCTGCAGCCATTTCAGTCAGGTTTTTATCTGGGATATAGCACGGAGACTGCACTTGTGACCTTAGTCGATGACCTATGCCTGGAGATTGACAGAGGGAATTGTGCCCTGTTGATCATGTTAAATCTTTCAGTGCCTTTTGATACAGTTGATCATGAGGTGTTGTTGACACATCAATGGGACCTGGCAGGGAGGCTCAGGACTTCTCTTGAGTTGTTCTGTTCATTCCTGTCTGGGAGGTCCCAGCAGATGGTGATGCAAGATTACTCGTTGTCCCCTCAGGACATCCCTTGTGGCATCCCACTGTTCCATTCTGTCTCCCCTCTTGTTCAATTCATACCTGAAGCTGCTAAGCAAGATCATCTGGAGCTTTGGAATGAGGTACTATCAGTATTCTGATGACACCGAGGTCTACCTCTCTTTTTCATCTGACCCTGCTCCTGCAGTCTTGGTGCTTTCCCAGTGCCTGGCTGCTGTTGGGAACTGGATGAGGGTGAGCTGGTTGAAACTGAACCCAGACAACACTGAAGAGATTATGGTTGGTCGACCTTGTGACTTGGAGGGGATTGGGACCCCTGTTATTGAGGGGGTTCAGCCCCCTCTAGTTATTCAGGTTTGCAGCTTTGGGATGTTTCTAGATCCTCTGCTGCGCCTGGATTGTCAGCTCCATCTGATGAGAAGGCTGTGACTTTTTCTTTCTGATTGTGATCTGGCCACCATCAATCATGCTTTCATTACCTTGAGGATAGACTGCTGCAATGATCTTTACGTGGGGCTGCCCCTGATGACTGTTTGGAAGCTGCAGCTGGTGCAGGGGTGGGTCACCATGAGCACAGCACACGTGTGCTCTGTAGTTTGCACTGGCTGCCTATAGCTTTCCAGGCACAATTCAAGGTGCTGGTTTTGACCTTTAAAGCCCTAAATGCTTGGACCTCCTAAAAGATTGCCTTTCCTTTCATGCTCCACTGTGACCCCTGTGGCCGGCTGGGAGCACCCTCTTATAGGTACCACTCTGCAGACAATGGACCACAGAGAGGTGTTCTCAATTGCTGCCTCAGTCCTATGGAACTTCCTTCCCCTTCAGGTTCACCAGAGCCTGTGTATTTTCATATTCCAAAGGTGGTGTAAAACATTTCTTTCTGGCAGAGCTTTTGGCAGGTGTGGATAGAGATTGGTTGGGTGGGTTTTTGGGGTAAGGGTAGGGGTTTTTAGGGGATTTTATTGTATTGCTTTGTATTTTTATTATTTTTCTTCATGTGTTTTTGTTGTCAGCTGCTCTGAGCCTTTGGTTCCCCAAAGGGGAACGTATAAAAAAATAAACAAAGAGTCCAGCTTAAAAAAATTCTTCCTTATAACTCCCCTTCTTTTTATGATGCTTTTTTAGAGGGGCAAATATCCTGACTTTAGCATCTACAGGAGGGTCTTTCAGGTCATTCTCTTTTCCCAGCAGGACATATGATTTCAGTAGTCTTTGAGTGGGCAGCATTGCTCAGTTGTGGGACAGGAGTCAAGAGAGCCCAGTTCTAATTCCTGGTTTGGAATAGTCTGCATTTCAGCTTTCCCAGTTCTAACCCAAAGGGCTACAATTCTTGGAGCTTACAGAAATAAGAACCTGTATAGGATTTGGAAGGGCCTGATAATGAAATTGCCTGCAGTAATGTATTCACAAAGGACTTTCTTTTGTTCTATCTCCTCCTCCCCACCCAGGATAGAATTTAGTATGATTGTTTATATTGTAGTTGCACCTAGAGGCTGTGAGCAAAGTCTATGTCTGTGTACTAGATGCCGTATCCAGAGAGATATGTTTTTTTTTCTCTCTAGATGCTGTATGATGCACAATAAGAGGTGGTGCAGATGTAAGAACACTGGTCTGGGACTCTAGAAGCCTGGGTTCTCTTCCCTGATCTGCCACAGAACAAATCGGCCAGTGGTTATCAAATTGGGGAGTGCATTCTGGGGATATGGCTGCCAGACTCCAAGCTCTTTAGCGGGGAATTTCCAAAATGGTGGTGGCCAAAACCCAGTTGTGCAATATTACTTCTGATTGGCATGGGCGGCATTGACAGCAGCAGCAGACAGTGGATTGCTTAGACACAGAACCCATGGCACAGAGAGCAGAGGCAGCATTGGAACCAGCAGCAGACATTGGATTGCTCAGGCACAGAACCCATGGCACAGAGAGCAGAGGCAGCATTGGAAGCAGCAGCAGACATTGGATTGCTCGGACACAGAGAGCAGAGGCAGCATTGGAAGCAGCAGCAGACATTGTATTGCTCAGGCACAGAGAGCAGAGGCAGTGTTGGAAGCAGCAGCAGACATTGGATTGCTCAGGCACAGAACCCATGGCACAGAGAGCAGAGGCAGCGTTGGAAGCAGCAGCAGACATTGGATTGCTCGG
>QEPC01000286.1:686044-702903 GCA_003113815.1 Sphenodon punctatus
CTAAATGATAATAGGGAGGTAAATCTGTTGGATGGGTGAAATGGGAGGAGGATTGGGAATGGATGAGGGAAGCAAACTGCTGGGAGTCAGGGAGCCTTCTGAAAACGCTGCTGACAGATCAGTGGCTGGCTCAGAAGGTGTTGGAAGGGGGGCAGGGCAAAGAGTTTTGTTACTTGCTGCTCCTGCCTTACCACAAGGCCCGAATGGCTGTGTGCAACCTAGCTCCTGGCCAATCGCAGACTGTGAAGCCAGTGTTCAGTTGAAAAGGAAAGGTGATTGGGCAGGCTGGCTGCTACTCCAAGCCTCTCCACCCCCCAGTACCAGGAAGTCTGCTCCACAGCTGCCTCCCACTCCGTGGGCCTTCAGTCACATTTTTCCCACCTAAACTCAACTGAACGTGGCCGAACACGAACTGTTCAGTCAGTTTATCGTTCGGTTAGAGTTTGGTTCAGTCAGTTCGGGTTCGGTTCGGTCGACCGAACAGGCAGAGTTTGGTCCGAACTCCGAACTTCTGAACCGCGTTCGCCCATCCCTAAAAAGCATTTGAAGAGATCATCCTCGCACAAGTCTGTTAGGGATCTCTATGTACTTCTGGCATGAGAGCACAAGCCAAAGAGAAATAAACACTGATGTTATTGGGGGAGGAGGGGAGGGAATCACTCCTAGGGATTGACAGACTGCATATAGCGTAGGAATGATAAGTTAATGGAACATCAGCAAGTATGTTTCAAAGTAGCTATTGATACTGGATAAAACATATCTCTGATAACTTCCAGAGGCACTGACACTGGATTTCTATTATTTTTCCCTTACCACATTTAATAACAAGGGTCTTAACAATGACAATGCTGGAAGAGCAAATGAAGACAGCTGGAATGAAACACTAGCATCTTGGTGACCTTTGCCCAGAGATATCATGACAGATGTGCCTTCTTTCAATGATCTTGGAGGTCAATAATGAAAGAGAGTGCAGGCCCATCACAACCACAGTTTACATTTTTATTTGGCTTTAGAGTGACACCACAGATAAAATACTTTAATCAAACACAATAGAAACAGTTGCCATGTATTTCTTTTCCTGGCTGCAATAAATGGAGTAGTGTGGGGGAAAACGCTGGTGCCGCATGAGACACCAAATCTTTATCCTGGATTGGCACACAGAACTAATACAGTGTTTGTACTTAGCATTTAAAAACAGAATTGCACATGCAAGGTGTAACCAGGCTACTGATCACCTTTGCCATTGTCCCTGTACTATTTTTACACTCAGACTTTGCTCACTATTTTTTCAATGATGTAAAGGAATATTAGTTTGCTCTGCTGCGTAGTCGTTTAACAGATACGGACTGTCAATTCGTGATCTGCTTGGACAAGGTTGCTTTTGAACCTCACTGGCAGAGTTGGTATCTCAGCTAAAGGTGTAATTGAAATGTCTAATTGTCTAAATTGCATTGGGTATTGGGAGGGAGAAGTATTCTGTTCTAAAGCTGTTGGGGTGAGGATAGTTTAGAGCAAAGGTTATAGTATAGGGACTGGTATTAATGCAGTTCTTACTTCTTACAATATGAAGATTCAATACTGCTACCACACAAAAAGTGACATCTCAATAATATATTGTACAAGCTTATACAGCAACACAGGTTGATTTGCAACACTGTACAGTTTAAATCTAAAGTGCACAGCCTCAATCTGAGGTGACAAAACAGTACTATCAATATAATAAAGGCAACACAATTACAGACACAATTTATTTCCTGTTCTTATTTCACGTCCTCATGACATTACAATGAATCAATACCCCATGTATGCACTTAGATCAAATTAAAATCACACTGCACTTATTTTCTTCAAGTATTTTAGGGTGTGTAAAACAATATTGCTTTACAAATGAAAGTGGCCATGTAAATTCTATTCAAGCCAGAAACCAAAACTTCAGTAGGGTTATAAATGGAGAGAGCTCTGAGCCATTCAGCTCTCTTACACGCTTCCCCAGGCTAAGGGGATGGGGGTCAGATTTTACTTAAAAGATACGTTTAGTGGAAAAGAATGAAGAACTTCAGATCCAGAACATCTAGTTGGCTTTCAAGAACTGTGCTAAGGGTACCTAACAGAGCCAGCTGGAAAGTTTCATATGAAGCCCTTTCTTATAGGAAAATAGACAAAAGATATCTTTTACATGGAGAAATTTACACTTGGGTGAAAATGTTCAGTTTTCCCAAGTGTTCCAAAAGAAGCATTTTTACTAAAAAGACTACACAGTTTTTATAATGAAAAATTTCAAGCTAACCTGAATTCTTAGTTTCAAAATAGTATTTCCCCCTCTCTCCCTTTGTTACTGTGTTCCCAATGTTCTCTCAGTACTCTTCTCTTCATGCTTAGTTGCTGTTTTTATTAGGGAGGGAACTCGGATTAAATCCATAACTGCATGGAATGAGCCATTACAGATTAATCCACACTGAACCAAACCAAGCCTGTAATCAAATCAAATTTCAGTTCTAGAAAAAATATTTTAAAATTATTGTGCATGTGAAAATGGTGGCAGTGGCAACATGCCCATGGTGGATCTATATGAAATGGAAAAAAACACAAAATGAATTTTCATCCAAAGGTCCACCCCTATTTTTACCTGATACTAGAGTCAGGAAACATACAAAAAATGTGTAGAGAAAGTTAGTTTAAATTCAACATGAAGGAAGTAGAAGATTTTTTTTTTGTTTATTTTGAAAATTGACACAGAATATGAAATATTTCAATTAAAACATCTCTAAAGGATTTTTTTTTCCTCACTGAAATTTCTGAGAGGGGCTTGAAGGAACCCTGTTCAATGAGCAGCTGCAGTTTCTAGGGTCATATTTCAAACATATGGATAGCATTTTCAGTCAAAAATATGCTGCAATGGTGGTGGTGTTAGGAAAAATATGGTGTATAGGAGGGCCATTTCTATATGAACATTTGACTTGGGGCCATTTCCAGCAGTGACTTCCTAATAGAAGTAGCCATTATTATTCACTCAATTAGAACTATGCTTATGCAGTCTGCAGGATATGGTTCTTGGAGAATTTTAGTCTAGAGGGAATGTAGTTGCTAGGTTGGTCCCAATGTTCACTCTGAAGTTCTGACTTTCAAATGCCTGAGGAAGGGCTCTGTGTGACATGAAAGCTTGCATACTCTCATCAGCAGAAGTTGGTCCAATAAAAGATATTGTTTGAAACACTTTGTCTATTATCTTGCAGAATTCTAGTCACTTGCAGTTTTCAGTTTCTCTTGTATAATGAAGAGTCCTTGTAAAGATGCTTATGATACAGGCATTTAGAGAGTGTGACCCTTTTCTTGATAAGCTGTTTCTAAAATAGCACACAGAAAAGACTCCAAATATAGCCATAGTTTAGTCTTGGTTAGTGCTGTATAATGATTGTGCGTCTGCTTAGATAGGCCACCTGGGAAACATAATTAGGAGTAATAGCATCCTATTGGTGTACTGTAATTGATCTTAAGCGGTTTTTACGTGCTGCAGTACTCTTTTAAGGTTTTGTTGCAGTACTAAACCCTAGAGATGGACAATACAGGTGACATACGGAAATGAGGCATCATAACTTTTAAGAATTATTTATGTGGGCTTATGTTTCAATGTAAGCACTGCTAAATATTCAATGTACCTCCACTGAGAGGGAAAAAATCTTGTTTAGTTTTTAGCTTCTGCCCCTGCAGTTTTTATAACCCATATAAAATAAAAATCTATAGTTTACAAAATAGGAATTTTTAATATATATATATATCTTTTCCTTTTGTAAAATTATATGCATTTAAATACATCTGTAATGCTGCTATAGGTAAATTAGAAATTCTGTTCTAATACTATGAAAAAGGCAAAACATTTTCATTTTTAAACATACAGTTCATCTGCTTTAAACTTCTTACTGCCCCTCAAATCTTGTTGTCTTTGTGACCATTTGGGGCAAATTTCACACCATTTAATCTGACTATCTTTAACATAAAATATTGACTTCCTAATTATACTACAATTTGGGGAGAAATTGCTTATGTCTTGTAATTCCTGATCTGTTTGAATGCAGTTTTTTGTGTAGCTAATTTGTAAAGAGGTATTCTAAAACTCAAGAAAGAATTTTAAAAGGAGCAATGTTTCTTGATTTTAAACTGTACTCTACTTTAACGCCACAATATAGAAATAGATTTACTTTGGAACAAAACTACAAATACATTCACACAGTTTGTGACAACTTAATTGTCTACCTAGAGATTTCAGAACAGCTTGGCAGACCAGATTATTATAAATCTTGTCCGAGACGCTCTATTTCCTCAGTCAGGAAATCAATGTCTTGATGAGATGCTGCTGGGTTCGAGATGA
Source organism: Sphenodon punctatus (assembly GCA_003113815.1). NCBI lineage: Eukaryota > Metazoa > Chordata > Lepidosauria > Sphenodontia > Sphenodontidae > Sphenodon > Sphenodon punctatus. The sequence continues at coordinate 690,411 of QEPC01000286.1, forward strand.
CCATGCGAAAGAAGTTCACCTTGTCTGCCAGTGGCTGATAGCTGACCATAGTAGTTCCATATTCCATCATCTTGGCTTTAATCACTGGGGCCACCTACATAGAAATGGTACAGAAAGCAAATGATTATTACATAGTCTAGAATTCAGTCATTCTTTTTGTGCCTAAAATAGTGCAGGGTCTCTTCTACAGGATGGAGGAGACATGCCACTGAGCTGAACCTCCACTTCTAAAGTCCTCAGTGTATTGTGGAGAGAAATCTAGCCCCTTTCCTCCATATCCTACTTGGTTCCCTTGTGGAGGAATGTGTGTTGGAGTGTGTGTGAAGGTGTAGTAGGGATGGGCGAACAGATCGCGGTTCAGGTTTGGCCGTTCGGTTCATCCGTTCGGTTCGGATTCGTTCGGTTCATTCGTTTGCCGAGTTCGGGTTCGGCTGTTCGGTTCGGTCGTCCAAACAGGCCGTTCGGTTAGGCTGTTCGGCTGTTCGGTTCGGCTGTTTGGCCATTCGAGAAGTGTTGTTATGGTTGGTTTTTTTATTTTATTTTATTTTTGGTTTTTTATTGGGTTTTATATGGTTTTCTTTTGTTCTTTATTTGGTTTTTTGGTTTTCATATGGGGTTTTCTTATTTTTTAAAAATCTAATATTATATATATCTGTCTACACTAAATCTAACTGCTATTAACTATTCTAAATGCTATGAACTAAATGGATTATCTAATAAGTACACAGACCTACTCCTACAAACACTAAAACTAAATCACTAATGATATCTCTATCACTAAGCTAACTCCTACAACTGTCTTTATCTATCTATCTATCTATCTATCTATCTCACCCATCCCATATCCATATATATATATATGTATATGGATATATATACATCCAATATATATGGGATGGGGGGGAGTCATCACAAATAGAAGAGGAGTCTGTAGTGAAATACATACATTACATACTCAATGAGTCTGTACAGTGCATAACACAAGGTTTCAGTTTATGGTTTAAGTTTCATTTAATTACAAAAGTGAAATGAAACTTAAAGCAATCTAAAAATCCTACTCAACACCTGCTGTTCAGGAACAGTGACTAGCTCAGAAGGTGTTGAGAAGGGGGGAGGCAGATAATTAGTTTCGTTTCTTGCAAGCCTCTCCACCCCTGGTTCCTGGAAGTCTGCTCCTCAGTGACTGACACCTCCCTGTAATGTTTGACCTTCCAGTGAACCTTTTTTTGCCACCTGAACTCATCCAAACGCGATTCGAGCTGACCGAACTGTTCGGCCATTTCACCGTTCAGTGTTTGGTTTGTTCGATATGTTCGCGTTCGCGTTCGGGTTCGAGTTCGGTCGTCCGAACAGGCCGAGTTCGGGCCGAACTCCGAACTGCCGAACCACGTTCGCTCATCCCTAAGGTGTAGCACCTTGTCCTTGCCATTCTTCCTGATCCAGGAGCTCTCACAACTGGAGCTCTCTTGTGCCTCACAGATATCCTTGCACTGAGTAGAATACTTTTTGTGAGGTCTTGGTTGCTCCACCCTGCCACCCTCCTGAGCCACATATGAAAGAGGGAAGCTAAAAGAAAAGGAAGGGAAGACAGGGGCATAAAATTGAATTATTATTGTCAATTATTAATTACTAATTATGTAGTAACTATTAATTAATTATTAGTAATTATTACAACTATTAATTATTGATGATCGAATTAATTATGCTTAAGTATTAGTATTATTGATTATTAATTATTAGTAATTTATTATTATTAATTATTATTATTGTTGAGTATTTATATAGCACCAGCAATGCACCTGGCACTGAACAATCATTGGGTGTTAACAAAAGAGACGATACCCCCTGGAGTCTGGGTTCAGTTCATGCAGTCCCCTGCCACTCACATGTATAGTGTATAGAGCCTAATAAATGGGCTGCCCCCTGCGTGTGTTTCTTGTGCGTTCAGGCAGTCCCTACTCAGTCGACACTCACAGGTTTAGCACAACAAGGCTAATATATGGGCAGGCATTCATCGCTGCTGTGCTCTGCTCAGCAACCCCCACTTCTCAGTATCCCACCCCTACGATGACTCACAGTCGCAGCGAAGCATAGGAAGAAGCTGCACTAGCCATTTTTCTTCTTTTCTTCAGGGTATGAAATGAGGAGGCAATCCGGTGCCTGCTATCCCTGCCCACCCACAGAGGTTCACACCTGGCTTTATACCTGCCAGCTGGAAAGAACCTTTTGCTATGCACAAAACACCAAGTTTATTGAGCAAATTGCATATTTTATTGAGCACCTATAGTGAAAATTGAAAGTGACAGTAAAAATTGAAAATGAAAACAATCAGGGTGTTTTCAAATGAGATGATAGCCTGCATTCGTACCCACCAGGTGGGTGTTTGCCTGCCCATCTATTCAGTTAGCCTGCACCTCACACAGTCGCCACTCACTCGCATGCACACATGCACTCCTCACTCACACAGCATTGTCCAATGATATCGCACTCACAGGCCCACCGTGTGGGCCAGTGCATGCTAGTGCACTGCACACTCACACCTCAGCCTCCCATTCATTAGGGCCACCTGCAGCCTCACCCACACCCAGGTCCACCAGCACCATAGATTCACAGTTTGCGTGGACTGAAACTAAGCAGCTGCAGTGCTCTCCTCTCCTGTCTGCTGCACTGGTGGCTTCTTCATAGCTTCCCAGCTGCTGTCTGTCAGTTTCATCGTGGGCTTGGCTGGGCAGCAGCAGTAGGAACCCGGGATGGAGAGAGCAGCCAGGAGCTGTCTGGGAGTGGAGCACAGGGGTGTGCACCAGGGACCCATGTCATTTTTTGGTTTTGTTTCTTGTTATTAAAAACTATCATTTTTGCTATCCTTATTAATGAAAATTGTTTTCGTTATTGGTGTCATTATCTGTATTGATTTCAAGCAACAACAAAGATTTTGTTTTTGGTATTATTTCCGTTGTGGACTGCCACCAGTGGCAGAAGTGCCAGCAGACACCTGTCCCAGACTTCTCAGAAGTTGAACTCCTTCCTCCCATTCTCATTATAATGAAGTAGTAATAAGTGCACAATGACAATATGAAACATTACTAATATATATGTCTAACCTACACCTAATAACTATATGCTATACTATACTATATGCAATGGCGGGAGCAGCGAGGGGCGGACCCAGAGCCAGCGCCAGGGCCTAAAGGATTTCACCTGCCGGAGGAGGCTACAGAGGCGCGCGCCCGGGCAGTGTGCCTAAGCACTGCGCGCGCAAGGGTGCGCCCTTGTGCGCACGGCCTTAGGTGCAGGTCGGAGAGCAGGGAGCAACTACCAAGCTCTGTTTATTTTTCCTCTGTTGACCTATTACCATGTCTATTAACAAAAGGCTATGTCCCGAGCCATCGGCTGTGTCTCCTCCAGCCCCCAAACAGTTGAAACAACACCGCTTGGAGTACTTCTTTTCTACGAACCTAGATCCGTCAAGGGCTGCCGTTCGAGTACCTACACCCCAGGATTTGATATCAGAGGCTTCCTTTTGACAATCAATTTCCTTAGTGGCACATGGTAAGACTGCCTCCTTCTCGCACCACTCCACCCTGGTTATCTCCCATCAAGGGAGTTTCCCTCCTACCCAGCGCCAGGATGGGCCGGGCCTTTATCAGGGGAATGTTTCCCTAGCAGAGTTTCTTACCAATCATGTCGCGCTGACTGCTGACTATTCGGTTCATGTGCTCTCAAGTTCACCAAATCCATGAGAAATTGGACTTGATGGTACTTTCTAGAGGGGACCAAGTGGGGATTAAGCCTTTTGTATCTCCCCCCTGGTCAACGGGGACAGCCATGGCCGCTTGCTCCCGGGTTTTGCCTCCTGATCCTGGGCCATCTGTTCACTTTGTAATTCCCCCTGGAGTGGCCCAGCCAGAGGATCCACTCTTGACTTTACAATCTAAAGTAAATTCTAATTGCCCTCTTTCAGGTCCCCCGGCTTTGCTACCTTCAGATCAAGTAGCCTTTTATAGTTTGCTCCCTTTAAATTTAATTTTTACAATTTTGTCACTCCATGGGAGGCGCCCCCCTGTGTGGAACACGGCTTTGGATACTGCAGAACACCTCAGGCTCTTGGTCAATTTTCCAATTTTGAGGCATTTCCCGATCACCAGACATGACATTAAGTCTGTGGATCAGCTGCTGGTATCTCGGGACAGACAAGTGGTTAATGTTGAGTTACCTCCCTAGAGACTATTGCGGCTATCTGGGTGGCTAAAGCATCCCTGAAGGAAAGATCAGTTTATATTTCTAAAGCTTTCCAATCCAGTGCTGGCGACATTATGATATCTGACAAACAGGGTCCTCAAGGTGGTGGGCAGGTCCAGCCTGGGGCACTAAATTTGGAGGTAGGCGCTCAGGGGGGCAATCGGTTCCCCTTGGGGGGGTGTTCTCCCCCTACGCCCCTCGCGACAGGTCATAAGAAATGACTCAGTATGCCCAGTGTCTTCTGTTGGTGGGGAAAGCATGGAAACTGGAACTGTGGAACCTCAGGTTTCTGTTCAGCCCCCCCTCAGAAGCACAAACAAGACCCTCAGCAGCATGATTGTTTCAGTCATCCTGGTAGGACAGGTGAGCATGTTTCCGCCGAACTAAGTTTACTGACTAAATTAGACCTATTGTGTTTACAATTAAACAAACTGAGATCAGGGGCCCCACCTCTTGGAGGGAGTGCTCCCCAGAATCAGGTGAGGAGATGGGGTCTTTTGGCCCAGGCTGGGCGTTCCTTCTCCTCGGCTTCTGGGCTGCAAACCCTTCCCTCATATGGTCCGAAGGTGGACAATCCCCATGGGAGCAAAGGTGAGGGCTCCCTCGGGCAGTGCAGCAAAATCATAGATGACGAGTTGGTGTTTTGCCCTCCTCTTGTGGATGGTGGGGGGAAAGGGATGCTTAATGTTTTACCCCCAGGACCCAATTAGAAGGCAGGGTGCGGGTCTCAGAAAGGTCGGAAGAGCTTGTTTGCTCAGGCCTGTCCCTGCTACCTTCTGGGTGCTTAGTGCCCCTGGCGGGGGATTCTTCAAATCTACCAGATGCCCTCTTGTCGAGGGCTTATCCGGGGGCCAGGGCATCGGACTTAACTAATCCTGTGCGTCAGGCCTCGGGGGCTCTTGACTCTGGTGTTGCTCTATGACAGCCACAGTCTCCTGCTTTTAAATTGGCATCTTGGAAAATCTCCGGCTGGAGGGCCCGCTGCCAGGACTTAGAATTTCTCCAAATGTTGAGATCTTGGGATCTCTGTCTTTTGCAGGAAACCTGGGCCTTGGATGACATCAATCTGGTGGGTTTTACTGTTATATCTGTGGGGGCCACCCCATCCAGGGTGTCGGGTCGACTGAGTGGTGGGCTGGCTCTTGTGATCCCAAATTCATTTAACGTGATCAAAAAATTAATAAACAGTTATCAATCTTATTTTGCTCTTTTTCACTGCACATTTCCTTCAGTTACTGAACTCCTGATAGGTAATGTGTACATTTCCCCCTTTGCTTCTACTTTCTTTTGTGTAGACATTTGGGAAGAAATTATCTGTAGTGAAAAATGCATGACAGCTGTACCCGATGGCCTTTTTTGTTATGGGTGGGGATTTTAATTCAAGATTGGGCAACTGGCAGGGGCCTGGAGATGGGGGGGAGTTACTTATGTTCTACCTGGGTTCTTCCCTGTAAGGCACAGGACAAAGTAATCAATGTATATGAAGTCGCTAGTGGAAGAGCTGGGTTTGGTCATATTGAATGGTAGGCTGGAGGGTGATTGGGATGGATGCTACACCTTCCACTCACATCAGGGCTCAAGTACCACTGATTTCTTTCTGGCTTCAACTTCTTTCTTCCCGAGGATATTAAATCTTGTTGTCCTCCCTAGCGCTGAAACAGTCCACTTTCCATTGCAACTAACCTGGAGTGACCTGCAGGGTCAGCTGGTTTCTCTCTTGGAGGAGGGGGCGAGCTGCCCCTTGGGCCGGAAGACAGTATACAAAAGAACCCGCTGGACAACCAGAATGGTGCAACTCTTCTTGGCTCTTTTAAGGGATCCTATCTGGAGCAGTTATGCCATTCAATTAAATCTGGAGTGATGGACAGCCAGGCGGGCCTTGACCAGGTTATTGCTCTATTTAGGTCATTTTTGAACCCTGGGAACTCCCTCCCTCTCTCCCATGCGGGAAATCTTGGGGTCTGGTTTGACAGAGAATGCCACTCGTTACGTTCATCCCTCAGACAGACGGCATGCCAGTTGAAGCATTATCCTAGTAGATTAGTTTTTTTGGAAACCCAAGCACGATATCATTGCTTGATTTCCTCAAAGCGCCTAGCCTTCCAGAAACAGCAGTGGGCACTGCTGGAAAAGGCAGCAAAGAGTGGGAATTCAACCCAATTCTGGGGTTGTATTCGCCAGATGAGATTGGGGGCCGATGTTATGGTTTCAGTAGTATTACCACCTGAGGTATGGAAGAGGTTTTATGAGGTTATCTTTTCGGTACCTCCTTTATCCCTTTCTAGTCCCCCTGTCAAGGATCTGACTCTTTCCCGCACTGGTCGCCGGTCTCTGAGGAAGAGATTAAGGATCTGATTCTTCAGTGTAAAAGTGGGAAGACTCCTGGAGCCGATCAAATAACCGTGGAGCATCTAAAGGAGGTCCCGGAGTGGTGGGCTGGGCTTTTAGCCCCGGTCTTTATGTATATTAATGCATGTATATTAATGCCACAGGAAGGATTCCTAGATCATGGATCAATAGCATTGTAGTTCCCATATTTAAGAAAGGCAACCCTAGGGACCCAGGGAACTACCATCCTATCAGCCTTCTTAGTATTATAGGCAAACTCTATGCTAGGCTCCTACTGATTAGGCTCTAGGTTGGCTGGAGGGCAAGAAAGTTATTATGCCCGAGCAAGCTGGATTTCAGAAGGCCCACTCAATGATGGATCATGCTTTGGTTCTTGCTCATCTAGTGGGGAGGACTCTTGGTCAGGGATTGAAGGTTTACCTGTGCTTCATTGACTTGAGGATGGCGTTCGACTCCATCTGCAGGAGCCGGTTGTGGGCAAAGCTGCGGGCTCTGCAGATGGAGCCAAGACTTCTCTTTTTGATAACTCAACTCCATGAGAACAATACATTACAGGTTAAATTTAACAGGGCAGGTGCTTTGACGCGGGAAGTGAGGGTCGATAGGGGGGGTGAGACAGGGTTGCCTTTTGGCGCCTGCCTTGTTTAACATCTTTTTAAATTATCCCCTCCTTTCTATCTGGAGTTGACACCATCCCCCGCAGATTGGGGACAGAAAGGTTGTAACCTTACTCTATGCCGATGACACTGCCCTGATGTCTCGATCATCAGTGGGCCTCCGCCGGGCAATGCAGCGGATGGGGGACTACTGTCTCAATGAGGGTCTGGTTATCAACTATGAGAAGACAAAGGTTCCTGCTTTGCAGGAAGCACAGGGAGACTCATAGATGGCAAATCGGGGGCCATCAGATCTCCCAGGCTGATAAGTTTCAATACCTGGGAGTGACCTTTTCTAACTCCCCCCGTTGGCGGGATCACTGGCTCGCGGCCAAAAACCAGGCCTTGCAAACAGTGAGTGTAATTCGCGGGTTCTATTTTGGCAAAGGGGGCCAGTTGATTTTGCCGGCCCTCCGGTTTTTTCAAGTGAAGGTAACAACTCAGTTGTTATACGCTTTCCCCGTATGGGGCTTGGATTTTCTGGAGCAGCTGGAAACGGTCCAAAATGGGTTCCTGAGGGCTATCTTGGGGGTGCCTCAAGGAACGCCGCAGGTATTTTTGTGAGTAGAGACAGGCTGTCTTCCTATTAGGGTCTCTGCTGTCCAAGCCCTTGTTCGTTTTTGGATGAAGGTGGAACTTTTACCCCAGGGGGATGGCTCGCTCCTGGGGAGAGCTAGAGATGAGGGACTGCTGCTCCCCTGGTTGGGGAATATGGAGCTTGTTATCGGGAAGCTTGGCTTTTCCCCAGGAAATTTATTGTCCTTGGGATTCAAGCATGCCATGATTCTGGTAAAGCAGAGGCTTGCTGATCAGCAGCTCCAAATTACACTGACAAGCTCCAACTACAGAGGGTTAACCCCTCATACAAGCCTCCTGCCTGACCCCTACGGGAAACAAATTACCTGGTAGCCTGGGCCAATATTTCCTTAAGGCGAGCTTTTACACGCCTCCGTTGTGGAGTTTTCCCCTCAGACGTACTGGAGGGGCGATATACGGGAGTGCCATTCCAAGAAAGGAGATGCTTGTCCTGTTCTATGCAATACCTGGACACAGTCAATCATATACTTTTTGTTTGCCCAAAATTTTCAAGTCTGAGGGGCAAGCTCCTCTCGGTGCTTGGGCAATTCCAGGCAAGGCTCCCTTTTGTTGAACCTAATAAATTATGCCTGGATCATAGGGCCTCCGAATTAACCCTGTCTGTGGCTGCTTTTGGTAATTCAGTTATGTATGAGAGACGCCTGAGGGTTTTGGGAGTGGAATAAGGGCCAAGGAGGGATCAATAGACTGCTTCAAGTATGCCCCCTTGGAGTACTGATAGGTCTGGTTGTGGCTGGTCTAGGCTTACAATGGTGGATCATAAGTTGCATGGTGATTGGTTAAAAAGCTCTTATTCTTTTGTAAATATCTATGCTTTGTATGTATGTAATTGTTGGATAATGTACCCTTTGTTTTATATATTGCCAATAACTTTTTAGTTAAGGCAAATAAAGTTATTATTATTATATACTATATGCAATATTTTCCTAAGTATCTATATCAATAAACTTGTATTTGCTATGTGTTCTATCTAAGTATGTATCCTAGTCCTATCCTATATATAATAAAAAGCCTAGTATATCTACTAATATCTATATAATATCGAATCTATCTATATATACAACTAATATATCTATATATAATATGGACAGGGGGAGACAGACAGGGGAAAGGGAAAGGAAAAAACTATAGGGTATATCTGTTTAATCTCTATCTATATCCATAATCTATATCTATATATCTAATCTATCTATACACCTAAACCTATACCTATCTATACACATGTACAGCGGGACACAGACTGGGGAAAGGAAAAGGTAAAATTTATTTATCTATTTATTTATCTTAAAATTTATATGCCACCCCCTCCTGCCTCAGGCATCTCGGGGTGGCTCACAACATTTAAAAAACATTTTAAAACATTTTAATAAACAATAGTAATTACAATTAAAAACAACAACAATATCAAACCCCATCCCCCCCCTACCCTAACCCAACCCACCCACCCCATCTCCATCGGGAAAGTCCTGGTGGAACAGGGTATAAGGAAAGGTAAAGTACAACACTGAGGGCTGGGGAAGATTTTTAGCGCAAGCACCAGAGTTCTGTAAATGCAGCTTGACACAGCAAAAGCTAACAAAGAACAAGAGTCAAACAGTCTGGCCCTGCAACATAAAGGGTTGCAGGGCCCTCCCCAGAACCCCCATGATTGGCTCTGGGAGGCATTAAGCAAACACAGGGTGCCATTCAACTGCCTTGGGACCTGCTTGCACTGCTCATTGGCCAGTGATTACATCCATCAGGTCCTTCCCCTCCCATCACAGGCCGAGTTCAAGAGTTCAACACTGTTTCTGACTCGGAGATGTTTGCTTCCTCCTTCCCTTCATTTTCCCTCCAAAAAACACCTGCCAGACAATAATGAAATCAATAACGACTTTTGTTATCGTTATTGATTTTGTTATTTATCTTTGTTATCATTATTGCAATAATGATAATGTAAATGAAGAATTTCATTATTGTTATCAATATAATGAAAACGAAGTGCACACCCCTAGTGGAGCAGCCAGAGCTGGAAGGAACCAGGCAGTAGGGAATGCACACCGAGTCTAGGATGAAAATGATAGGCGGTGGCTGGGCAGCAACAGTTGGGTTGTTAGTTTCACTCCTAGCCAGCTCCTAGCTGTCCTCTCCAGCTCAGGTTGCTGCTGCTGCTAACCAGCCACTTTTCGCCGATGGGTTGTTCATTTAATGTGAGGTTCAGCTTGCATTCCCTGCCACCCTGATCCTTCACCTCTGGAGCCGAGTGGGTGCAAGAAGAGAGAGTGGAAATGCAGAAAGTGTTTTCTCCTCTCGCAGCTGCCTGAGCATGGGAGTGTTGCTTCTGATGGGAAGGGGGCGGGGGTCACATCCAGGGAAGAAGCCTTCTCAGGCAGTGACCCCCCTTTCCATCAGAGCCAGGGCTGGAGAGGGGGCTGCCCATTTATTAGCTGTACATGCTAAAATATGTGAGGTGGCTGCAGGGACCGAACATGGACACCAGTGGGCTAATTGTCTCATTTGAAAACACCTTCTGTCTTTGCATGTTGTCACCACCTGTTTTCTCACATCCATGGCTCACAGCAATGTATTGGCAGGTAGCATCACACAGTTTTACTGGGCTCTCACCCTCTGTGGTGTTGGAAAACACTCCTGGTTTGCATAAAACCCCCAGTCAAACATTGTTGATACTGAAAACCATGAGACAGAATGAGTTTGCCCATAATGAGTATAATGCGAGAAGAGGGCCAAGGACAAACCCTTGGGGAATTCCAACGGAATGTGAAGTGAGATGCAGGAAGTATCAGTAACACAGGCACTGAAGTAGCAGTTAGAGAGATAGGAAGAGAACCAATCAAGAGCAGAGTCCCAGAAACCAAAGGAGCAAAGTGAATCAAGGAGGAGAGTATGATCGACAGTGTCAAAGGTTGAGGAGAAACTGAGCAGGGCAAAAATAGAATAGAGGCCCTCAGGTGGGGAAGAGAATATCATTGGTGAATTTGGCAAGAGCAGTCTCAGTCGTGTAAGATAAAATCCAGATTAGAGGGGGGGTTGAGGGAAAAATTGGAAGAGAGGAAATTGAGACAGCAGGTTCAGCTCATTCAAAGTTTTTCGAAGCAAATGGGAGGAATGAGATTTGGGTGGAGGAATAAAAAATGGGCTTTGTAAGTATAAATGAGATGGTGGCATGCTTGAAAGCAGAGGGGAGAGCTAGCAGAGAGGGAAAGACCAATGATGTACAGCGGAGTGGGTGCAACAGTGGGGGCAATGGCAGTTAGGAGGCAGGAGGGTATAGAATCAAGGGGACATGTGGAGGGGTTGGATGAAGAGAGGAAGGAGGGAAGAAAAGAAGCACCAAGAGGGGGAGGAAATGAAGGCGGGACGAGAAGCAAGATAAGGATTTTATTAATATTGGATTTTATCATTTTTGTCTTTGATGGAGGTGAGATCCTGAGCAGAAAGGCAACATAAACATGAATGGCTTTCATTTACAGATACCTGTGAACTTTATCCTGATTATAGAGGCACACTTGGCATAACATGAACCAACATATCTTATTTACCTTTGAAAGACGATTCAGCCTTTCTTCATTGTCTTCCATAATTCGCAAACTGGGAGGTATGTACCAGAAGCAGACGTTTGTGTGCTGAGGCTAAACAGAGAACAGTAACATTTCAAACTGTGTAAGAAGTGTCCATATGAATTCAATCACAATGAATTTCATGTCATTCCCTCCTCCCATGTATCTTGTTATTGTCAGGGTATGGGGAAGGAGAAGTCCACACGCTAACAAGTAGCCCTTGAGCCAACTATGGGTCTCAGGTTGGAACATGGCAAGCCTTAATAGGCAGAGCCAATCCTCATCATTGGGAAAAATATGTAGCTCCCTAGATAGCAACATAAGAGATAGCAGGAGCTGGAGAGCAAGTCACAAACACATAGAAACCACAAGGTAGAATTCCAAGATTTGGAGGGAGTGCAGGTTCTCTGTGAAGCACACACAATAGGCCCAGGAATGTTGCAAGGATAGGGTGGGGAAAGGCACTAGAGAAACACTCACCTAATACAGAGAACAACAGGATTAAAATTATACAGTTACTCAAGAGAGAAGGAGACAAGGAGATAAGGGAGGGGGGCAGGGAGTTAGACACACATGGAAGAAATAGTGGCTTACACCAACAGAGCTACAAGAGGAGAAGGAGCTAAGCACACAGCAAACATGAACAATACAATACAAAGTACTTAAATCACAACATGTAGAGCTTCCACAAAATGACAGCAAGAAAGCACAAAATGAGGGCCAGTCATTCTACACACTGAGCAAGTCAGCCTTGATCACTGGGCACTGAGCTTCTATTTGCCCCAGTTTTAATAATGCAGCCTAGAACAGCTGCAGTGTGATTTCACTGATAGCGAGCATGTTAAAGGGACAGTACTGTCTCAGTGCTGATCAATAGAAGCCTCTGCAGCCAGGGCATTTCTGGCAGTGCAATTCCTAAACATTGGCAACATAAATGCAAAGTGTGAATAAGACAGGCCAAGAGAGATTTTGAAGGGAGGCTTGCTAAAGAGGCAAAAACAAGCGACAAAAACTTTTTCAAATACATCAGAAGCAAGAAGCCTGCTAGGGAGTCAGTTGGGCCATTGATGACAAGGGAGTAAAAGGGACGCTCAG
>QEPC01000286.1:706537-740847 GCA_003113815.1 Sphenodon punctatus
CACAGTTGCAGACCACACAGACCTACCATAATTACCATCAATTACCATCAACGAACATGGGACATTTTCATACAGTTTATCATGAAGACTAAACACCCAGATAGACATCTCTTTGTGTTCGCATTTCCTTAAAAAAAATCTGAAGAGTGTATGTGGTATCACATGGAGAGACTGACAGTGGAATGGGGATGACACATCCTAGGAAGCAGGTGTCTATACAAGGTTATCTAGTGCATCTGCTATAATCTGATTTCACTGCATGATTAACTTGAAGGTGTGAGTTATATATTAGGCAAAGACAGAGGCGATGTGTGTTTTGGTGTAAATTAGTTTTCCTGATGTTTCCTGAGATTCCCTTACACTCAGGGTCCCTGAGATTCTGTTAAACTCCCTTACAGACCTGTGTACAGCCTCTTACTAATGTGATGGAGACTAATCTGGTGTCTTTCAGGTAGTTAAAGTATACTGCCTCTTACATCTAATGTATGCATCTTTATAGCTTCCTTATACTTGCTATAGTCTTCTTTGCTGGCCCCAAGTGCGTACTATAATTGGGACAGGACAGGCAGTCTCACCAGGGCCCACAAGCCTGAGGGTCTTGCAGACCCTGGTGCATCTGTGTCCCCTGCTGTGGGAGAGGAGGTGGAGGGGCCCCGGTTTATCTTCTGCACTAAGGCCCATTCCAACCTAGCTACACCCCTGGCTGGCTCCTGTTCATGTTCCACTAGCCTAGGGAGTGAGCAGACGGGGCCTGATTCAGTCAAACAAGTATGTGGTTCAATTTATCTACTTGAGTAGTAATTGAAAGTCAATGGCACCACTAACATACTAGAGGCTTAAGTGTCTTCCTGGATTGAAAAGAAACCAGTTCCAAACACGATGGGTTTATAATCTAGGTGGATATAAATGTCATTATTCTACACTATTGCCTCCTCTGACTTTCTTCATGATGGAAACCATTGCACAGCAGCAGTTTCTTTTGTACAGAGTATGTTTTCCGATACCCCCATGAATTGTTTCATCCAATTGCCTTATTAGTAACATCCCAATTCCTGAGTGTAATGCAAACCTGTTACAATATTTAAAGTCACAGTAAGTCAGACTACCTACCTTTCCATCAAACACCATTTCATAACCTTCTCTGTTCTTTATTTTATTGTAGAGATATTCAGCAAGCTCCAAGCACTTGTCAACGTGAGCTTCAAATCCTGCAGTGCCCTACGATAACATAAAACAAAGAGTTGTGTCTGTTTTCACTCTGAAGTGATGTAAAATAAAGACAAGCTTGGAGGAAGTGGTCAAGCAGAGAAAGGGGTTATTTTTTTTCTCGAGAGAGGATGTGGTTGCCATGTTGGTCCCCAAAGTAACAGATGGAGTCAAAGTAGTTCAGATGATATCTCACCAACAAAAGTTGGTCTGTGTATAATGTGCACAGTAAGAAGAATAAAAACAATACACAGAAATGTCTATATGCAAATGCTAGAAGCCTTAAAATTAAGATGGGAGAATTATAGTGTATGGCGCTAAATGAAGATCTAGACATTATGGGCATCACAGAGACATGGTGGAATGAAGATAACCAATGGGACACTGTAATACTAGGGTACAAAATATATCAGAATGACAGAGTAGATAGAGGTGGGGTGGCTCTATATGTAAAAGACAACATTGAGTCAAGTACAATTAAAATTTTAAAGGATGCAAACTGCTCCCTAGAATCTCTATGGATAGAAATTCCAGGTATAAAGGGGAAGAGTATCGCAGTAGGACTATACTATCGTCCCCCTGACCAGGACGGAGAGACTGATAAAGCAATGCTAAAAGAGATTAGTCAGGCTACTAAAGTCAACAACATAATAATAATAATGGGTGACTTCAATTACCCTAATAATTCAATTCAATTTAATTTCTTTATTGATGGCACTGGCTTTCGCTATGGCCCAACCAACCAACAAATAAGCATACAAAGCTAAATTAATAAAACCATAAAATATAATAAAGATACAAAAATTAAGATCAATCAATAATACATCCCAGCCCAACAGGGTGAAAAAAAAGGGGAGATAACATCCATCCAGGAAAAACCAATATCCTTCACACTTAATTTCCAACTCCATATAATCAAGAATCTCACATCTAGGTGCAAAATGTTTAATACAGGAACAGCAATATCGTTAGTATCATCCATTTAGTCCATATCACGAGGTCCATCCAGGCTCCTGCATATAGTCAGTTACCAGCCAAACCAGCAAGGCCCTTACAATCCAGGAACCACATTGCTGGATTGCTAAGTTCTAACCTCCAACATTACTGGACCGACCAATACCAACAATGGGGAAAAGTCAAGACACACACCAATATAAGGATAAAGCAGTAGCACAATAAAAATCCATATATTTTAATATCCCATGCCCGTCCAGTCTACTCTAAACAGAGGTTACCGGTAGGCTATGGGACCTTCCCCTCTCTATACTCAACTGATGTTTGATATATATTCTTCTTTTAGCTACCAAGAGAGTGAAGGTCCCCAGGGCAACAATTTCCTCTTCCCGGGTCATATAAAGCAGAGCTATAAAACAGCCCCGAGTATCCCCTGGGATAAGAGTGGCAATAGCCATACTGCCCGCAAGCTGTAGTAGTAGGGGCAATTTAGGAAAAAATGTTCAACAGATTCCACTTCCCTCCTGGAGCAAAAACATAGCCTTTGTCCAGGAGAGATGTGCTTGTACCGGCCCTCAGTCACAGCTGTATCCATAAAATTACCCTAATATTGATTGGGGGAATGTTTCCTCGGGGTGGGACATGGAGGTCAATTTTCTGGATGCCCTAAATGACTGCTTCCTAGAACAGCTGGTTCTGGAACCAACAAGAGGAGGAGCTATTCTAGATCTAGTCCTGAGTGGCACGCAGGACCTGGTGCAAGGGGTAACTGTGCCGGAGCCACTAGGCAATAGCGATCATAATATGATCACATTTTACATAATTTCTGTAGGGAGAAAGACAAATAAAAGTACAGCATAGCATTTAACTTTAAAAAGGGAGACTATGACAAAATGAGGAAATTAGTTAAAAAGGAACTAAAAAACCCAGTTGCAAGGGCTACAAGTTTGCAAGAGGCGTGGAGGCTATTTAAAAGCACCCTCCTGGTAGCCCAGATTAGAAGCATCCCGCAAGTTAAAAAAAGAAACAGGAAGACCAAACGTCTTCCACTGTGGTTAAATGGGGGAGGTGAAGGAGGCTATTAGAGCCAAAAAGGCATCCCAATGAAATGGAAGGCTAGTCCCAATGAAAACAATATGAAAGAGCATACTGGCAATGTAATTGTAAAGTTCTAATAAGGCAGGCCAAGAGAGATTTTGAAGGGAGACTTGCTAAAGAGGCAAAAACAAGCAATAAAAACGTTTTCAAATACATCAGAAGCAAGAAGCCTGCTAGGGAGTCAGTTGGGCCATTAGATGACAAGGGAGTAAAAGGGGCGCTCAGGGAGGATAAGGACATTGCAGAGAAGCTGAATGAGTTCTTTGCGTCAGTCTTCACTGTGGAGGATTTTGCGGAGGTACCGACGCCGGATCCTTGCTTTGTGGGAGAAGAATTGGAAGAGCTGTTACAAATCACTGTGACATTGGAGGATGTTGTAGGGCAAATTGAAAAAGTGAATACTAACAAGTCACCAGGGCCAGATGGCATTCACCCCAGAGTTCTGAAGGAACTCAAATATGAAATCACAGACCTACTGTTAGTCATTTGTAACCTCACTAAAATCTGCCACTGTACCCAAGGACTGGAGGGTGGCAAATGTAACCCCGATATAATTAAAAAGGGATCCAGAGGCGATCCTGGAAATGACAGACCAGTAAGCTTGACGTCTGTGCTGGGCAAAATGGTGGAAACCATCATTAAGGACAGAATTACAGGGCATGTTGACAAACATGGCTTAATGGGGAAGAGTCAACACGGATTTAGTAAAGGTAAGTCATGCCTCACTAACCTGTTGGAATTCTTTGAGGGTGTAAATAAGCATGTGGACAAGGGAGACCCAGTNAGGGTGTTAAGTGTGAGGTGATCAAATTTGCAGACGACACCAAGTTATTCAAGGTAGTTAAAACACGAGCAGACTGTGAGGCACTGCAACAGGATCTTACGACACTGGGTGCCTGGGCATCTAAATGACAAATGAGATTTAATGTGGACAAGTGCAAAGTGATGCACGTAGAGAAAAATAATCCAAACTATGTGTACACAATGCTGGATACTAAGCTAGGAGTTACCACTCAGGAAAAGGATCTGGGGGTGGTTGTGGACAATACAGTGAAATCCACAGCGCAGTGCGTGGCAGCAATCAAAAAAGCAAATAGAAAGTTACGAATTATTCAGAAGGGGATAGAGAATAAAACTGAGGATGTCATAATGCCTCTATAAAAATCAATGGTGCGAACGCACCTCAAATATTGTGTGCAGTTCTGGTCTCCCCATTTAAAAAAAGACATAGCTGAACTAGAAAAGGTACAGAGAAGGGCAACAAAAATGATGACGGGCACGGAAGGGCTCCCATATGAGGAGAGGCTTGGTAAGTTGGGGCTCTTCAGTTTGGAGAAGAGATAACTGAGAGGAAATATGATAGAGGCCTATAAAATCATGAATGGTGTGGAACTAATAAACAAGGAGCAGTTATTTACCCTCTCCAGCTAGTACTAGAACTAGGGGACATTCCATGAAACTCATGGGTGGCAAGTTTAAAGCAAATAAAAAAAATATTTTTTCACTCAGCGTATAATTGGGTTGTGGAATCTACTGCCAGAGGCTGTGGTAAGGGCCAGTGCTATAGCTGAGTTTAAAAGAGGTTTGGACAAGTTTCTGGAAGATAGATCCATTAGCAGCTATTAGCCAGACAGGATCAGGGAACATGACGGGAGCTGGGGGAAAACAACAAGGAATGCATCCCCCATTGTGACCTGTTGGGTGCTTCTCTCAAGCCACCGTGATTAGCCACTGTCTGAGACAGGATGCTGGGCTAGATGGACCATTGGTCTGACCCAGTATGGCACTTCTTATATTCTTATGTTTTTAATAAAAGGTATCATATGAACTACTTTGTCTCCATCTATTTTTTTCTTCAGAAGTTTAGTTTTATTGTTGTTTTAAGATCTCAAAGGCTTCATTTGATTATATTCTGCACATCTTCTGTGAGGTCCGAGTACTTCTCATTGAAATCAAATGGAGTTGAGGGCACACAAAGAGGGGCTGGGAGAGAAACTTGGATGCAAATCCAAGTTTAGATTCATAAGCATCTCAAAGTTCAGGACTCTCATTTACTTTTAAAGATTCATAATTATCCTTAACTTTGCCCAATTTTTCAGCATCCCCAAACACGGCAAGAATTCCATGGATTCTAGTTCTTAGTTCACTTTGCCAGTACAGAATTTTACAGGTTTACTTATAACATTTGAAATGAATTTTTAACACTTATTAAGGGTGTTGTGGTGACTGCACAAGGAGCAGAAGTCCTCTGCTTATCCACAAAACAGCTACCTACCCTCAGAAGAATTCAGTGTTTAAACATTATCAGAGGAACAGGAACGTACTGTGAGAAATACATTTGCCAAAAGCTGTTTAAAGGTAATCAACAAAGAAACTACAACTCCTCCGTTTATTCACTTTCTTTGAACATTTATGCTGACCAAAATTTTCTTTGCAAGGAGGCTCAGAGAATCGGCAGGTATTGAGAATAATTTTCTTGTATCTCAGGTGTTCACCTGGCTATCATGAATGTTCATTCTGAGGCTGGAAACAATTCACAGAGGCAGTATAAAAATATCATGTGTTTTAAGAGACCAATCACAACACAACTGAAGAATGCAAAAAATAGTTATCGAGATGGATGGCTCGCAGCCAGCATGTAGACTGAAACATACAAACCAAACTGTTTTCCAGTCAATTTGTACAGCAAATTTTGAAGTATCAAAGTCTGTTCCAGGATAATTCATGACCTGGAAAAGGCCTAAGTTCCTCGAATAAAGTGTTTACTGTGCATTGTTGACCTAGCTCTAGTTGCTGCCTCCTGTATTGATATGAAACCAGTTCTAGATCAGAGGGGTTTACAATCTAGATGGATGTAACTGTCATTATTCTGCACTGATGCCTCCTCTGACTTTCTTCATGATGGAAACCATTGCACAGCAGCAGTTCCTTTTGTACAGAGTATGTTTCCCGATCCCCCATGATTGGGTCATGTTGGGCATGGGAAGATATGGCAGCGAGGACGGGGGTTGGGGGCGGAGAGAATAGGCTGTCAAGACTTTCAAGAGAAACACCTGGTGTCTGTCCCTGTGTCCCACTCCCCTCCCGCCCCTGGGGGTTACGGCCAATAGTGCCTCTGATCTGATGTGCTGATGCTGCTTAATGTGAGGTTGGTGGCTAATAAAACATCAACAATTCACGATCTTATTTAGGATGAGGCCGCCGACCTCATCTGCATTACAGAGACCTGGTGGATGAAGCATCTGGGACAATTTTGTCCCAGATGGTGCCAGCCAGGTATTCTGTGCAGCACTGGCCTAGGATCGGAGGCCGGTGTGTGTGGGCAGAGTGGCTGTAAAGACACATTGACCTTTCGAAGGCATCTGGTGCCTGACTTGTCCAATATGGAGTGTGTCCACCTCATGTTGGACTTGACTGGTGATAAACTAGGGACTCTGCTGGTGTACCGACCACCCTGTTGCACAGCTGACTTCCTGACTGCTCTAGCCAAGCTGGTCTTGGAGGTGGTGTTGGACTCTCATAGATTTATTGTCTTAGGGGATTTCAACATGCACACTGAAGTCAGCCTTTAAGGGGTGGAGTAGGAGTTCATGGCCACCATGGGCCTATCCCAGGTAGTATCTGGCCTGACACATGAGGGAGGGCACACATTGGATTTGATGTTTTGCACCAGCATGGAAACACGGGTTCCAATTATCAGGAGTGTTGTTATAACCAGGGCCCCGATTCTTCCGTGGAATTTTAAAAAAAATTCTGCAGGAGTCAGGGCCCAATTCTGCGCCTCAGTGCAATTTACCATGTGTGTGTGTGTGTGGGGGGGGGGCAGGACTTGCCTCCTCCCACCCCCGCACTGGTCAAACCCTCGGGGCTTCCCCATCCCAGCTACCGGGGCTTGTTTGCCTCCCCCCCTTCCTCTTCCCAGTTTAGAAAATGAATTGCCTTACTAGTGACGGCGGCAGCAGCTGCTCCATCCAACGCGCTCGTACTTCCTGGGCCCTCCCAATGGGATCTCTCAGGGTGATGCTGCCCTGAGAGACCCCGTCGGGAGGGGCCAGGAAGTACGAGCGTGTTGGATGGAGCATCTGCTGCTGCCGTCACTGGTAAGTTAATTAATTATCTAAATTGGGAAGGGGGAGGCAAGCCCTGGCAGCTGGGGAGGCTGGGGAGGGGAAGACCCAAGGGTTTGTTCATTCCCCTCCACCCGTGGAATCTCCTGCCCCGCGTACCCCCAGCGCATGCTAGAAATTCTCCGCCAGGGTAAGCGGGGCAGGAGATTCCGCAGGGGGAGGGGAATTCTGCAGGAAATCTGCGAATCGCAGACCCGCATTTCCCTCGGGGCCCTGGTTATAACACCATTGTCATGGTCGGATCGTTACCTACTGAAGGCACAGATCCCCACCTTTGTATGTTCTTGTTGGGGTGGTGGACCCATTAGGATGGTCCGTCCTCAGAGACACATGGATCCAATTGCTTTGCAGAACTCTACCGACCTTGACAGCTACTCTGTCGATGACCTAGTCACTTTTTGGAATTACATCTTGACCATGGCCATCGACATGGTTGCACCCAGACGTTTGTCTCCACTGCTGCAGCAGCACAGGTCCCCCTGGTATACAGAGAACCAGAGGTGACTGAAGCAGGAGGGTAGGTGGTTAGAGTGCAGGCGGCACTCGACTCATGCTGAAGCAGACCAATTGCAGCATAGATTGTTTTTAAAGGACTATGCTATGACTGTGATGGCAGTGAAGAAAGCTTTCTTCTCTGCTATCATAGCATCTGCAAAGTCTCATCCGGCAGAGATGTTCTGGGTGGTGAGGGCCTAGTTAATCCAGTCTGCCTCCACTCAGAAATGGAGTCATCTAACGCCCACTATAAAAATTTTATTAACTACTTCGCAGACAAAATTGCTCATAGTCACCATGACTTGGGTGCTGAAATCTTATCTACAGAATCAGAGTTTGAGGTTATGGAAGTTCAGTCTTGTCCTGTTTATTTGGATCAGTTTTGATCGGTATCACCCACTAATGCGGGGGAGGTGCTTGGGGGGGTGAGGGCAACCAGTTGTGAACTAGATCCTTGCCTGTCCTGGCTGGTGAAAGCCATCCAGGAGACGCAGGGGCCGTTGCTGGCTGGGGTTGTCAATGACGCCCTTCGGGAGGGTAGAGTACCGGACGTTCTTAAAACTGTGGTTGTCTGGCCCCTGCTTAAGAAGCCATCCTTGTACGCTGACTCCATGGCCACCTAAGAACATAAGTAGTGCCATACTGGGTCAGACCAATGGTCCATCTAGCCCAGCACCCTGTCTCCGACAGTGGCCAATCACGGTGGCTTGGGAGAAGCACCCAACAGGTCATAATGGGGGATCCATTCCCTGTTGTTTTCCCCCAGCTCCCGTCATGTTCCCTGATCCTGTCTGGCTAATAGCGGGTAATGGATCTATCTTCCAGAAACTTGTCCAAACCTCTTTTAAACTCAGCTATAATACTGGGCCTTACCACAGCCTCTGGCAGTAGATTCCACAACCCAGTTATATGCTGAGTGAAAAAATATTTTCTTTTATTTCTTTTAAACTTGCCACCCATGAGTTTCATGGAGTGTCTCCTAGTTCTAGTACTACCTATGGGCCTGTCTCTAACTTTCCCTTCTTAGGGAAGGTTATTGAATGGGTGGTTGCTCATCAGCTCCAGCCTCATCTCGATGTCATTGGATTCCAGTACCTGTTTCAGTTGGGCTTCCATCCTGGATATGGCACAGAGACTGCGCTGGTGGCCTTGGCTGATGGCCTGAGTTTGGAGTTTGACAAGGAGAATCCTATCCTGCTGATCCTGTTAGATCTTTCAGCAGCCTTTGATATAGTTGACCACGTGGTGGTGTTGAGAGGATTGTGGGATCTGGCAGGGGTGCGCAGGACGGCTCTTGAGTGGTTCCGCTCCTTTCTGTTGGGGAATTCCCAGAGAGTGGTGATAAGTGATTGCTCATCGTCCTCTTGGGACCTCCTCTGTGGGGTCCTGCAGGGTTCTAGTCTGTCCCCTCCTCTTGTTCAATGTGTATATGAGACTGCTGGGCGAGGTCATTTTGAGGTTTGGGGTGAAGTGCCACCACTATGCTGATGACACTCAACTCTACCTCTCTTTTTCATCCGACCCAGGTCCTTCAGTCTCAGTGCTTACCCAGTGTCTGGTTGCTGTTGGGGACTGGATGAGGATGAGCTGAATGAAGATGAATCCAGACAAGACTGATATGATGATGGTTGGCCGACCTTGTAACCTGGATAGGATTGGGACTCCTGTTATTGACAGTCTGGACTCCAGTCACAGCCTCAGTGTGCTTCTGGATCCCTTGTTGTGCCTGAATTGTCAGGTTGCGGCGGTGCCCATGAGCACTTTTCACCAACTCCATCTGGTGAGGAGGCTGTGAACATTTCTTTCAAATTTGGACTTGGCCACTGTCATCCATGCTTTCATCACCCCAAGGCTGGATTACTGCAGTGCGCTCTAAGTGGGGCTGCCCTTGATGACTGTTCAGAAGCTGCAGCTGCTGCAGAATGCGGCAGCTTGCCTCCTTTCAGGGTTGAGACACAGAGAGCACATTACACCGGTGCTCCAAAATCTGCACTGGCTTGCTATAGCTTTCTGGGCACAATTCAAGGTGCTGGTTTTGACCTTTAAAGTCCTAAACGGCCTAGGCCCCACATATCTGTGCTGTGTGTTTTGATGGGTTAATAGAAAGGTATTGGGGTGGTTGGGGGTTTGGTTTTTGTGGGGTTAAGGTGGGGTTAAAATTAGGTGAAGAGTATTGAGGATTTTATGGAGGGGTATTGAGGGTTTTATGGAGGGGTGTTTTCTGGGAGGGTTAACTCCTCTGGTGATAATAGAGGATGGGGGTAAGGGGTGGTATGGCTCCCTTTGCTGGTGAGAACGGCATGGTATGCCCTGGGTAGGTTGTTTTTTGGTGGGATTAAGGATGTGGGGGGTGCTAGCCAGTGAGAGTGGCAGGGAGGTCCCTGGGGATGGGTGTCCCCCTGTGACAGGGGGGAGGGGAATGGGTGGTTAGGACTTTTGTTGTGGGGGAGTGGTGTTTTCTCCCCTCTGTGGGCCTGGTGGGGGGCCAAGTGGGGGCTGGGAACCGGACTGGGGCAGACCCGCTGGGGGGGGGCAGGTGGCGGCTATTGAGGTTGTCATGGAACAGAGGAGATATGGCCCGGGGGGGGGGGAAAGGAAGGATGTCATTGCGTGCAGCAGGATCAGTGTTTGGTGCTGGTCCCCCGCATGCCCCCCCCCTGGACTCAGATAACAGGGTTGTCAAGATCTCCAATGACCTGGGTCTGTTGCTGGTGTTGCTCAATACAAGATCGGTTGCTAATAAATCCTCCATCATTCATGAGTCCATTTTGGACTGGACAGCTGATCTTGTCTGTGTGACCGAGACCTGGCTGGGCGAAATGTCGGGGCCTGTGTTGGATGACCTCATTCCGGCCAGGTACTCTGTCCAACACCAGCCCAGACCTGAGGGTTGGGGAGGGAGGGGGGCAACATAGCCATTATTTTTAAGGAGAGGTTGGTGGCACGGAGGTATCCAGTGCAAATGGAGCCCGGATTAGAGTGCCTCTATCATGATCAATTTGGCCGAAAATGGGCCAGAGGACCCGGTCAGGGACAAGTTGGGAGTTTTGCTATTGTACCGTGCACCCCATGGCCCAGTATCATCCCTGTCTGCTCTGCTCTAGCAGCTCTGGTCTCTGACGTGATCTTGAGGTCATCCAGGCTTGTTGTCCTGGGGGATCTCAGTATCCATGCTGAGGTCAAATTCTATGGAGCGGAGCAGGAATTCATGGCTGTTATGGCAACCATGGGACTGTCCCAGGTGGTGGTGGGCCCGATGCACGGGGGGGGGGCATACCCTGGACTTGATATTTTGCACTGACTGTGAGGCAGGGGACTCCGTTGATAGGGGGTGTGGAGTGCACACCCGTGCCATGGTCAGACCATTACCTCCTGCATACCTCTGTCCTGGCACATCTACATAACCGTAGGGGTGCAGGACCAGTTTGGATGGCCCGCCCCTGGAGACTTATGGATCCGATAAGTTTCCGGAATGCTCTGAGGGAGATATCTGGAGATCTTGACAGCTGCTTCATCGATGACCTTGTGACATTTTGGAACAGCTGGTTGACTGAGGTCCTCGATCAGGTGGCTCCTCGGTGTCTGTTTTAGACACATTGGCACTGCAGGGCTCCGTGGTTTACGGAGGACTTGCAGTGGCTGAAAAGGGAGGGTCAGCAGTTGGAGTGCTGGTGGCGTCATACTCATGCCCAGGTTGATTGGTTGCAGTATAGAGCGTGGTTGAAAGCCTATACTGTGACTGTATAGGCAACAAAGGAGGGGTTCTTTGCTTCCCTTATAGCATCAACTCAGTCGCATCCGGCAGAACTGTTCTGGGTGGTGAGAGGATTGGTTGGTCCAGCCTCTCTCCATCTGGATCTGGATTTCTCCACAGCCCGCTGTGACATGTTTTTGGCATTCTTTGTGGATAAAATCACTTGCATTGAGCATAATTTTGACTCCACCTCTTTGGATGCAGTGGCAGAGCCAGAGGTGGGGAATTCCCTGTCTGGTCAGTGTTTATGGGAGGATTTCCAACTAGTGATGCCTGCCAATGTGGTGGCCTGGGGTCTGTTCGGGCCACAGCTTTTGAGTTAGATCCGTGCCCGTCCTGACTGGTACGAGCTGCCAGGGAAACTGTCGGGATGGTGGTGGGGATTATCAATGCCTCCCTTCAGAAGGGAGAGAGTGCTGGAGTGCCTGAAAGGGGCTGTGGTTCGTCCTCTCCTCAAGAAACCATCTCTCGACGTTGATGTCCCTGCAAGTTACTGACCTGTTTCTAACCTTCCCTTTTTAGGGAAGGTTATTGAATGGGTGGTGGCTCAGCAGCTACAGGTGCATCTAGATTGCATCAGTTTTCTGGATCCCACGCAGTCCAGCTTTCGTCCGGGGTATGGCACGGAGATGGCACTGGTGGCCTTGGTGGATGACCTCCTTGTAGAACTGAATAGTGGTTGCATAACCCTACTGGTTCTACTAGATCTGTCAGCAGCTTTTGATACTGTGAGTCATGAGATGCTGTTGACTCGCCTGTGAGGCTTGGCTGGGGTAGACGGAGCCATTTTGCAGTGGTTCTGTTCTTACTTTATGGGTAGATCCCAGCGAGTGGTACTCGGGGATTATACAACTGCCCTGAGGGGCCTCCCATGTGGAGTGCCACAGGGTTCCATCTTGTCCCCTCTCTTGTTTAACATATATATAAAGCCACTGGGAGACGTCGTGCACTGGGGGAGGCCGTTGTTATCAATACGCGGACAACACCCAGTTGTATTTGTCCTTCTCATTGGACCCAGGTCCTGCTGTCTCCCTGCTGTCACGGTTTCTGGTGGCTGCGGGGGACTGTGTGAGGCGAAGTTGGTTGAAGCTCAATCCTTATAAGATGGAGGTGATGCTGGGCGTGGGGTGGGTGATGGTCTGAGGAGGTGGCTGCTCCCATTATTGTGGGGTATCTGTCCTCCAATAGTTCCATCTATGCAGAGTCTGGGGGTACTCCTGGATCAGCAGCTGCGCCTGGATCTCCAGGTGTTGGCTGTGGTCAGGAGCACCTTTCGCCAGTTACATCTGGTAAGGCAGCTCTGCCCATATGTCTCAGACTCGGATCTTGCTACCATCATCCATGCATTTGTCACCTTGAGGCTAGACTACTGTAATGAGCTCTACATGGGGCTGTCTTTGGTGATGGTTTGGAAGTTGCAGCTGGTGAAGAATGCAGTGGACTTGCCTCCTTACGGGGACAGGCCACAGGGAGCACATAACACCGGTGCTCCGTGTGCTGCACTGGCTGCCGATTATCTTCTGGGCCTGATTCAAAGTGCTGGTTTTGACCTACAAAGCCCTACATGGTCTAGGCCCCGCTTATGTGAAAGCATGCCTCACCCCCTGGATCCCGGAGCGGCCTTTTCGGTCATCTAGGGATGCCCTCCTGGAGGTCCCGCATTATTGATGGGTCCAGACAGACAGAAGGGCATTCTTGGTGGCTGCACCATCACTGTGGAATGCCCTTCCAGTGGAGGTCCATCTCAGTTCGGATAATCTGGCCTTCCGTCAAAATTGTAAGACCTGGCTCTTCCATTTGGCAGGGGGGAGGGAAGGGGAATGGAGGGGATGGGGTAAGGAGTATTGTCTTGGTTATGATTATTTATTATTTTATTTTATTTGTGTATTTTTATATTTTGTATATGTGTCTATTTTATTATATTTTAATGTTGTATGTCACTCCGGGTCGCCAGAGGCGAGAGGAGCGGGATAGAAATATAACAAAATAAATAAATAAATAAATATCTGAGAGACTGACTGCCCTTCCATGACCCACTGCGGCCTCTGCAATTGGCCAGGAGCACCTCCCTGTGGATGCCACCTGTTAGTCTTGTGCGTACGGTGAGGGCTCGCAGGGGAATGTTCTCGATGGCTGCCCCAATGCTATGGAGCCCTCTTCCCCCAGAGATTCGTCTGAGCCCGAGCCTGGGTATCTTCCAGAGGTGGCATAAGACCTTTCTTTTTGTTAAGGCATTTGGCAGGTAGGGATAGGAAATGAGGGGTTTGGGGGGGTGTTTGGGGTAGGAGTATGGGGGTGGTTGGGGAGAGTTTTTTTGTGGGGTTTGTAGTTGGGTTGAGGAGCGGGGAGGGGAGGGGAAAGGTTGGGGGTTTGTGTTTTTATGCTTTTTTATATGTATTTTTAATTGTTTTTGTAAGCCACCTTGTTCCATTTGGGAAGGGCAGGGTAAAAATATAAAACAAACAAACAACTAGCTCCAGTAAGCACTTTTGTGAAATACTTACTACCTGTATGTCAATCCAGTGCCTGGTGGTCTATAGATAGTGGATGCAATACACAAACCACTGATTCCAGAGTCGTCCCATTGAAACCCACAGGGACTTCAATGGGACTACTCCAGTGTTAGTGGTTTGTGTGTCACAGCCTCGGCCGGCTAGTGGCTGGCAGCTTTGTCAGCATTCTCTGCAAAGAAACCAAACACTGAGGGCGGATTCTGACGTGCATTTAAATCGCACAGAAGCCTCGGCGGCATAGTGCGATTTAAAAAACCCCGCACTTCCGGGCTGGTGTGAATGCGCTGAGCGCGCACATTTCCAC
The DNA here is from genome assembly GCA_003113815.1 of Sphenodon punctatus. Classification (NCBI taxonomy): domain Eukaryota; kingdom Metazoa; phylum Chordata; class Lepidosauria; order Sphenodontia; family Sphenodontidae; genus Sphenodon; species Sphenodon punctatus. Next base: position 720,989 of record QEPC01000286.1, read on the forward strand.
CTAGCCCGAATGTTTGGAGCGCGGATTGAAAAGTTGCTCCGAGCAGCTTTTCAAACCACGCTCCAAACATTCGGGCTAGGTGGAAATGTGCGCGCTCAGCGCATTCACACCAGCCCGGAAGTGCGGGGTTTTTTAAATCGCACTATGCCGCCGAGGATTCTGTGCGATTTAAATGCACGTCGGAATCCGCCCTGAGTGGGTGCAGAGTGTAACTTCTCCTACCTGCTTCAATAGCTTTCCATCCAGCATTTTGGAGGGACGAATACTGGGGTGCCTTATAATGAGCGTCTATGCCCTTTTGACAGACTGGAGGTTGAGTCGGTGGGGCATATAATGCTCAGATGCCATCTGTATGATGGCCCACGACAGGAATTTCTGAGTTCTTTACTAGAGAAGCACCCAGGCAGAACCGATCATGCTCTTTTAGCACTAGCTCTCGATAGCACGGACCCCACCCTAATAAAGAACACAGCTGCATACCTCTTGGAGGCAGCCCATTTTAGGAAGCTGTTTCTAAGCTCTTTAGCACTGCCCGTGGTAAATGGGAGTGGTTGATTATGCTTAACACTGATGGATAATTCCAATAATTAGACTGTTAGTTTTTTATACTATTACTGTATGAGTTCCTGTATTTCACATGATGCAATGACCTTGGGTCACGCAATAAAGTATTAGTTTTATTATAGTTTTAGTTAAACTTAAATTATTTAGCAGGCCTTACCTTACCACTTAGGACGTTAGGCAGGCTATCCTTTTAATAGGTGAATTTGTAGTCTGGCACTTTGTATAGCTTATGGCTGATTTACCCCTCAGGGGTTTTATGTATCTGTGTAACTATCTATGTTGTATTTATGTTGTCTGTTAAAGCAATGGCCTACGGCTACGCTTGAATAAATTCAAATTCAAACTTCTCCTACCCATCAAAAGGGAGGAAGGCATTTCACAGACAATTGGTGAGTCACATTGGCGAGCATGTAAGGAAGCTTGCACAGAACTGTGGACAGAGCAGGCAATCTGGCGCCTCTTACTAGCACCAAATTAACTCTCGGGTTTTTTATTTTTAAATCAGCGTCTGAAAATCATCTTGATGCCCAATGAAAACCAGTATTCTAATGAGAAACTGCCCAGTTCTTATTGATAAGGCACATCAACATGAAAACTGAGTCTTTGTTTTTTTAAAAGAGTTTTAGCAGCTCCTACTGCTACTTCTCCAGCTAAATTAGCAATCCCTGTTTGTGACATCACATTTGTGACCACCAGCTGTGATCCTGCAAAGAAAGGAATTTCAGCATGGGAAATAAGCACCAGGAACAGATGAAGAGAAACCAATCTCAGTTAATGTAAAGAAGTGAGATGGTAAAAAAGTAGCAGGGGATAGGAAGAGAGAAAATAGTAAAAGAAGTTGGAAACTTTATGGCTTATATAAAAAGAATTGCCAGATTAATGCAAATTTTAAGTGACCAGCTGAGAACACCACACTGTAAGGGAATCTTGCAATGGTGCAGGATTAATTGTAGGAGATGTGACCAAAGAGCACAACCACACTTTCTTTGAACCCTAGCTATGTGGAACCTGCTGCGTCAGGCACAGCTTAGAGCAGCCATGGGCTTTTTCTAACTGGACTTGTGGGTCTAATTGTGGAAATTGTTTTGTAACAGATTTTAATTAAGTTTCCCCCATCAGTACTGTGAACTGAGCACAGTCAATGCATAAAATGAGATCAAGTGTTCCAGCCACACATTTAATGTTAGAATTTTATTGAAATAAAAGGCTCTTGTGCTTTTTAAAAGCCCACTGACTTTGTTACAGTCAAACACAATAATTTTGCTATCAGACTGCTACAGCTAGGTACAGCAAGTGCTGTGGGATGTCACGGATTCCATGTTCTGTGGGTGGTCTCTTGCAGTTGTCATGCTTGTAGTGCTGTTATTTGGTAGTTCTCAGTGGTGTGCTTCCACCCATTTCACATATGGAAAATTGGGATTAGCTGTTATCTAACACCACAACTATGAAAAACAGAGACATGCCTGAGTTTTGATATTTTAATGCCATGGTTGCTTACCTTTGCCCTCCACATTAGCCATAACTTGAAGACATCAACATGGCGCCCACATTGCAATGCTTTGTCCCCAGTGTCATACGAGAGGTCGTAGTGCTTATCTTGTTGAAAGAGGTAGGAAGCATGCATCTGATTGCAGCTCTGCATCAGCCCCTTAGAAAACCAGAAATGCAAATGAGGACAATGACCATGTCTGTGATTCACAGCAACACCTTTTAGACTGTTAAGTAAGGTTAAAGATAGACATTTGATTTGTTTTTATGGTGTTTTGTAGATATATGTCCTGTTATTATATATTATATTATATTATTATTATTATTATTATTATTATTAATAATAACAAGCATTTATATAGCGCCAGCAGTGTACCTGGTGCTTTAAAAAGTAATGGAATAGACAAAGTCCCTGCCCTAGGACTTACAATCTGAGAGACGGGAGGTGGGGTGGGGGGGAGACAAAGGAAGGGGAACAGAGGGAGAGACAAGGGGTGTAACATTCACGAAGATGCGAGGTCTCAGGTGCATGTGCTTGGTTTGGTTACATCGAGAATGATGGCTGGCTGGTTCATGTATATAATTTAGGACATGTCAATTTCATTACTGGGTGTATGGTATTTTTAGAGCATATGAATGGAATTTTAAAGTTGTATTGTCTGATTTTTTTCCCCATTTTTTTTTTTTTTAAAGCAATGTTATGCAACACTTTGCTAAATTAGTTTCTAAAATGCTATTGCCCAGTTTCACTTTTTCTGGGTCTGGTCCATCATAGCACAGATATGAAATGCAATACTTATGCTACATATTGAGTACTTAAATCAGGCCTGTTGAGATAAATTTGGGGTCGCAGAACATCCTGGTAGCTAGGGGCCCTCTACCTTCTTCATAACTCCCCTCACCTCCCCACAACCTGTCATAAGTTTTGAAATCAATTTTTGGAGATCATACGCCTATTTTATTGACACATGTTACTGGCAATTATTATATATTAAGAAATACAATTCTTGTAGTTCATCCTACTGAGATTGGGGCCCATTAGAAATGTACACACATTAGCCCCACCACCCATCATCAGGCCTGTTTACAGTTGCCTGAAGTATGAGTCAGGGTTTTGCAGAGGCCTCCAGCACTAGACTAGGGTGAAAATAATCCCCCCCCCCTGCACACAGCTACTGCTGTTTTAAAGGTATGGTACCAGATTTTGAATCCCACATAGGCAGGGCTGGCCTTAGAATTTGTGGGGTTCAGGGTGCAGATAAAATGCAGGGCAGGCTGCTGGTGAACCTACCACTTCCCCATGGAGCCGCCCTCTCAAGGGCACCTCCTTCTACCGGGTCTAGAGATGGTCATATTTGGGGCCCCACTGCACCCTTCCCTGGTGAAATCAGAGGCCACTGCAGGGCTCCCAGAAGAGCAGGGGCCAGGGCTTTGCCCCAGGTCACCCTATGGTAAGGCCAGTTCTGCACATTGGCTACAAAATCCAATTTTGCAAAACAGGGTAGCGAGCTGCACAGAATCAGCACAAAGATCCCCAACTGGGGGGTATGTGTCACAGCCAGAGAGGGCTTCTTCCCTGGTCATCACCCCCCCTTTCCATCACGCTCTCCTCTTGCAGCAGTGCTTGCGTGCTCAGGCAACTGCAAGCGGAGATGGTCCTTCCTACACACCCCTACTCTCGCTTTCTTGCAGTTTCTTCACAGCTGATTGTCCTTTTGCAGCCATCCAAGCACTGATCAGCGATCAGCAGCGAAGCAGCTGCAAGAGGTGAGACCGTGTTCGGGAGGCTGCAAGAGAGTGATCAGCTGTGAAGTGGTTGCAAGAGGGGAAAGGAGAGAGTGGGGGTACAGGAAGGACCTTCTCTTGCCCCCACTCTCTCCTCTCGCATCCCCTTCAGGGCTGATCAGTGACGCTCTCTAACAGCCATGCTAAGCATGACTCTATGGTGCTGGCGGACCTAGATGAGGATCAGGCTATGGGTGAACCTAATAGACAGAAGGCAGATGTGGGGGCATGCATTAGCACGTGCTGGCCTGTGTGATGGGCCTGAAATGTCCTTGGACAATACCCTGAGTGGGGGCTGCGTGGGGTGTGTGGGAAAACACCTAGCGAACACCTAATAGGCAGGCAGGCAAACACACACCTGGTGGCTGCTAATGCAGAATATCATCTCGTTTATTTTCACCCAAATGTTTAGCTTCACATTCTAAGGGAGACATCTTCCCATACTCTGTGTCAGGTATCTCATTGTCTTTATTGTGACCAGAACTTGCCTGACAGAGCTGTAGCATTGAGTACAGCTCTTGTATTTGTACCAGAGCCACATTTTTCTCTTAGTCACACCTGTTCGCTGCATCACAATCACTGAAAATATTAAATAAGCACAAAGCTTGGCTCAGTGCGCTTAAAATAAAAGCTACCAAAACACAATAAAAGGTATTTCCAATAAATCAAACACATCTTTTCTACTGAGCAACCATTTAAAATCTTTATCTTCCTAGACTGAACAAGTAACTAGAGATTTATTTTTCCATTTCAGATGCAATTTTAATCACATTAACATACATTAGCTGTGACAAATATGGAGAAAGCATCCAGTACATTCTGAGACAAAATGCCAGAGATGACTAGAGATGCAAATTAATAGAGACATACCTCTTCTCTAACAAGCAAAGCAGAGCATTGCAATGGGACACCCATCATCTTGTGAGGATTCCAGGTCACAGAATTGGCCCTAAAGCAACAAACCAAAATAAACAGACATTATACCACAGGTCTGCAATCCTAGAGACTTTTGGTTAGAAATGACAAAAACAAGACTCATGTACGTCTCTTGGTTTCTCACAGAAACACGGTTGGAATTGGTGGAGCAGGTTTTTAAAGAGTGGCTATTCATATTCACAAAGGGGCTGGCTATAGAACCCTCACTCACACTGAGGAGCACTTAGACAGCCTTACCCATACAAATTACCCGTCAAAAAACATTGTCGCTCCTTCCATGCTCTCTCCCATTGGTTACCAAAAGACCTTAGATAGTCACAATGGGCACTATCCTGATTCCTGTACACTGGTGCAATTTCTACTAAGTGAATGGAACCACAATGGTGTCACACAACTTCAGGATTGTGGTGGCGACTGTATGCTGAACTACTCACTGGTATGCTGTGATTCAAATCTAAACAAACACCGTACGCCTAAGTGCTTGAGTCACACCACTGTTGGGATGATGGAATATGATGCTCTAGATGCTGCATACCGGATGCTGTAGCACCAGGGAAATGCTATGTGGAATCATTAATTACCATCTACCACTACAAATGGTTAGGAAGGGGGTAATAGGAGCTTGGTTGTGGGGCTTCAGAAATAATGTGTGGATTATATACTTTGTGGAGAAATATTTTCTTTGTATACAAAGAAGAAAGCCAAAGTAACATTGCAGGTGGGGTTGGAAGCCATGGCGTGAAGCCACAGTGGAATCTGGAGGAAGGGGTTTTGGAATGTCAAAGCGAAACATTATGATATTTTTTAAAAAAAATTGTTTATGTTTCACACTAAAATATTTAATTTGATGTCAACTTTTAAAAAATATTTCTTTTAGCTTGCACATTTTGACCACAAACTACTTACTCTGGTCCAGTTCGGCATGCTCAGGAGCTCAAGCTCTTGCGGATGGTGGAGAGGGCTGATCAATCTTTAGCCCTTTTCTGAGCTCTGCACAGCAGCCTGGGCTCAGGAGCTCCATTCCCAGCGCCATTCCCATTTTTTCCCTCAACCAAGTGTGTATGGGGTGGTTCACATGTAAAAGTGAATGTTTATGTTGTTTTTTAAATATTGCATTTTTCTAATGACAGGGCCCAGGTTACTGGAAATGCCAAAACTGATTTTCGCTGTGTGTGTGTGTGAGACAGACAGACAGACAGACAGAGGGGAATTGAGGGAATGCATTGTATACTCCCCCAGTCCCACCAAAGTTTTTATTCAACAGCTGCCATTGATTCCCTAGGAGGTAATTTAACCCCTGTGTAGAACCGGAAGAGGCGCATGGAGCGCCTGAACCCCAGTTAAGCAAATTCTGTGGTAGCCTTACCCAGCAGTAAGGTGCCCCATGGTAAAGGTTTCATATAAAAAGGTCCTCATTTCTGCAACCCAATTGCCCCTACAGACCAGGAGCCTGAACACCTTTGAGAAGAGAGAACTGGTGGCAGAGTATTTTTTTTTTGCTAGTAGCCTTTGGCTGTTCTAATCAGAGGCTGTTGACATTCAGGGTATGCTGCAACGCCTTTCTGTTTGCCCTGGCTTCTGTACGGGGCAAAGGGCAATGGAGGCAGGTTTTGCATTGTGGTTCTGGTTTTGCATTGTGCTTGGCTGGCTGATCATGTTTTATTTTAGCATCAGAGGAGATGACTCTTTTTAATATCAGAAATTGTAAATCACACCGAGTACAGGACAGGTGGGGTTTTTTGTGCATTTGCTTAACAGTATTAATATAAACAAACAAAAAAATGTAGATCTGAGCAACCATATTACAGTAAAAGATTTGCATCTGCAGTTGGAGCTTGGAAAGATAGAGACAAATCTCTGAGAATCTGGCCTTAAAGTTATTTTTCTTTTGTTCAGCAATCAGTCTGCAAGGCTTGTGGCGCTGTGATTTTGGGTTCCTCAGAATAATAAGTGCTCTGTACATGTGCAAAGTGAGTCAAATTATCATTTTTCTTATGTTGCTTTTTCCTCTACAAAAAGCTGTAATTAGATCCTATTGAATGCTACTTCCACTTCCATGTCTCATGCCCTGTTACTTAAATAGGACTGTCTGTGAGAGAGCCTCATGCAAAGCCAATGAGGAATACTGTATATCACAGGCAGCATCTGGCTGTTTGGCCTAGCTTCTTGAACATTTGGCAGCTTTAATCGACTTGGAGTCGTTCATCTGGTTAGGATGCTGGAGTTAATGATTCTTAATTTGCATTCCATTCCACTAATCCTTTCTGATACAAGAACTGATCACACGAGTCTCTCACTGTATAAAACTTCACATACATTCCTTAAGGTAACTCTAGGTGATGGTCTTTCTATAGCAAGAGTGTTGTTCATCATCAGGGATTCCCTGCTACTAATTTTCTGCTTGTCACTGCATTCACCTTCAGTTCATTCATTTTTCAAAATCCATCCCAACTGCACACAAAGCGCACTGATGAATTAATGTTTTGGGTTTGTTTTTTTAAAAAACAACACATTGGGTTTCTTTAGACGGACCCCACCTGCGCCGGGTTTATTCCACAATCCGCTCCTCCCCACACACCATAGAGCTGCAGGTGGATTGCTGGTATTCTAGGCTGCCGCTTGCTGCTCTATGGTGTTGCCCAGGGCAACCCCCAGCCAGGAGCCGAGCTGCAGCAGCTGACTACGAGTAGATGGACCGCAGCTCCTTCTCCAGCTGGTGCCCCACGTTTGGGCAGCCTGCTCCACTGCCATGCTCCATGGAGCTCTGCTTCTGCTCCGCCAGCACATCTGCTGGCCCAGCCCACCTTTAGATGGACAGAGGTGGAGCAAAATTGTGGGTGCTGTCCCTCTAAAAAACACCCTTTGTCACATAGATACAGGACATGATAGTTACGCACTTGAGATGCTGATCTTGTTAAGCTGTTTTTAAGTTTGACTGATCCTAAAATGATCGTTCAGAGCTGGTTGTAAATAAAAAACAATCTAAAAATGATATGACTGAATATGGGAGCAAGTTATAGGACCATCCTAGGAAAACAAGAGGATCATGGCAACATGCTGGAAGCAAAGGAGCCAATCCTACAGACCCATACACACACACACATTGTGCGCAGTTTAGGCGTGGTTTGCACGCATGCATAGGTGCAGATTGCACATGCCACGTGCACACTTCATGGGGCCTAGGATTGGCCCCAAAGACACAAAAGAAGGACGTAGGAGTAGCAGTCCAGAGAACAAGGCAATGATTGGCATTAGAAAGATGGAGCTAGGAAGCAAGATCCATCTCTCTAACAATGCAAACTTGAAAAATGGCCTGGGTCAATGCTGTTGCTCAAAGGTTCCGGTTTGTACTTTGTTATTACTATCCCGTATGGCTGTTCTACACATGCAACCCTGGCTAGAATCTCTTTTAAAGACTCAGAATGAAGGAAGGCAGAGGCCCTTTTTACACAGACGCCCCTCCCCCCCCCCCGCTGCCCACGTGTACGGAGGGGGCATCCATCTGACTGCCAGTGGGCATGGGTGGGGGTACGTGCATGCTCCCGCACTCCACCCATCACCCATGCATGGAGGCATTGGGGACAATGGAGGTTCCTTCGTGCATGGAGATGGGTGTGCGTCTGTGTGATGGGCCACACATGCGCAACACACCCGCCTCCACCCATCCCACCGGCACTGCGGCGCCTCCTGGGTCCATTTAAAAAGGGTCTGAGTTGCAAGATTTAAGCAGCATGTATATCTCTAGGGACTGCTGCATGTAACTAGGGTGAGGTATTAAGGTGCTTTTTTATTGATTTTAATGGCTTTTTTATTTCTGTTTTTCTGATTGTAGGCTGCCCTGAGCCTGTGCTGTTCATGTCCACAAATTACTCATCTGGGGAAGAAAATGATCAAGGAAATTCATGGTGTCACAGTTTTTCAAATCCCGAAAGATTCCCTTGACATGTCTAATTACTGCCTCGGTAAAGGAACTGAAATTTAAACGGAACGATGAATTAATTTCCTTTTTATTATTAGCAGTCAGACTATGGGCATAAACAAACAAGATGATATAACCCACTGGAATCTAGGTTTGTGCAGTCCCCACTCACATGTTTAGTGTGTCCATCCTAACAAGCGGGCAGCCCCCTGCGTGTATTTTGTGCGATTGCAGTCAGTCCCCGCTTGCGGCACCAGTGAGATCAAGAGTAGAGAGAGGAGCAGGAAGCAGTCACTCCTCGGAATGCTCTAGGCTCTTTGCTGATGACTCTATGGTGCTGGTGCAGTGCAGCTGTACGTGTAGAGGCGCTGCATGCAACATAATCGATATCTGTGGGCACATATTAGCCCACATCTGCCTGAATTCACCCGCACGGCAGGTTCCACATGTTCCAAGACCCCACTATGGGTGGGGGCTGCGTGTCCGGTGAGTGTTGACCACGTGGGGGCAAAAACCTAATATACGAGCAGGTGGACACCCACCTGGTGTGGGCTACCAGCTTGTTTGTTAACACTCTTTGTGTAGCAAACTATGTAGAGCTGCAGCCAACACATGGAATGTTCTGGTTATGGAAAAACTGTCCCATCAAGTGCATACCCAAGAGACGTGCCGAAAGGAAAACATATATCTGGAAATTTGGGGCCCTTTTCTATCCTGCTCAGAGAGGAGAAGACCCACCATACAATAAGCCAGAATTTCTGGCCAGGTTTTTTGAATACTGAAAATAAAGAAGAATATATTATAATTTGGAAAATATATATGCGGGTTAACACAAGGAATATGAAACTATATACCCTAATTAGTAATATTCAGTGTATGCAATGTGTATTGCGGCTGATGTATTGCTGTTAGGTGCAGAGAGAGGGGGGGGGGGCAACCCAGGGTGACTGCTGGGGCAACCCCAGCTCCGCTATTTTCTCTGCTTCTTCCAGTGGCCCCCATCTTTATCAGGACAACCACTCCCAATGGGGCCCCAAACATGACCACCCCAAGGAGGTGGGGCAACCAAGGACTTCACATTTTATCTTTGCCTTGGGCCCTGGCAAATTCTAAGGCCGGTGTGGTTGCTATAAATACCAGTTTTCCACACCACACTGGCCCTGAAAGACAGGAAAGAAATACACTTATTCGTTGTTTTTGAGCCAGTGCACACAGACAATGATACTGGAGCTCAGAACAGAGTTGAAAAGACTGAACTACACATGGAAGCTGTGCCATATCTGTACCATAAAACCAAAATCACTTCATAGATGATTTTTTTTACAGTAAAAACAAATCTTATTTGAAAGGAGCTTCAAGATATTAGTGCAAATCAAATAGATTTGCACCAGTACACCATCTGAGAGTCTGGCTTATTATTTGAAGATTCATTTCGTACTCTATACTGCATATTCAAATGTCACTTTATTTTAATTTATAAACATTTTTGTGCCAATCCTCTGCTGCATTTCAACACCTAAGAATTCATTAATGAGTCCTACCTTTCAACACCATTTAATTTCCATTTATGCTTCCTTGACATCAGCAGCCCACCACCCCATGCTGCCTAGAAAAGAAGACAGAAACAGAAGATGATTTTTGTTTTTCTTGATCCATTTGATGAGGTTTATCTTGTGTCTGTGCCTTTGTGGATGGGAACATAGTATAAATGAGAATAAGACCAAACATGTTGGGATCAACATTTCCAAATTTGATTGATAAAGGCCAGTTACAGCATCTAAATCCATATTTGGGGAAATTAGTCTGGTTTTCAAAGGTACTGAACACCTGCAAATCCCAATGACCTTGCTTGGAGCTCCAGGTGCCCAGCTTTTGTGATAATTAGCAGAGAGAGGAATCAGTCCCTAGCTCTGTAGCTTTCATTATAGCAACCAGCCACATCATTATCTGTGGAAATGACACTGTTCACAGATGACTGAATTCATGTTAACACACTTGATAATCCCGTCCCTGGAGTGATGCATCACTTACATCCACATGCATCCAGATTTTGTACTTCTTGCAGATGTCCGCAATAGCTAGGAGTGGATCAAATGCACCGTATACTGTGGTCCCTGCTGTGGCACTTACTAGGAAAGGAACAAATCCCTAAAGAAAAGAGAAAGGGGTGGCTTTCAAAGAAAGCAAAATAGAAATCTCCAAAACCTTCTTTCTTTCAAGCAGTCAGACCATGATCTAAACAGAAATTTAGCTACAATAGTCCCTGTCATTGGGCAGACTGAACACACACGTGGCATGTCTGCTTTATGCTGACAGGTAAAGCGGCCATTTAGAAGACATGGCACTACCATTCATTCACCTTTGTTGTTGTTGTCATTGTTGGCACTGGTGTTATTACAGTTTCTGCCTTTAGGTGGCAGCAAACTGCCAAGGCTATGAAATTGTCAGTTTTTATTTTTTATAAAGAACTCTGTATTTTAAAATGATTGCATAATGCCACGGAACGCTTGCTGCAATCATGATATAAGTCTAATATGATATTTCAGCACCTGGCCTTAAGGAACACATATCAGACGATACGGTACCACAGAACCTCAAAGATCGTATGCTCCTTAGGTTTGCAGTCCCTGATTTGTTATTCTAGTAAGAATATTTTCAGCATTTAAAATAAAATTCTTAATATTAGACATGTCTATTAACATTCACCCAGTGGGCTGCATCCTGGATCCAGGGAATATAAGCTAATGTTTAAAATAGAGCATATGCTATCACACACAGCAAAGACAAACGTTCTAGGAAGGCCAAGAAGCATCTTTAAACACATTTCTCAGTATCTCTCTCCTTTGTAATTATGAAGTTTATTCCAAATAAGTAAATGATGGTTTAATAAGAGATTCCATATTGTTTTGCAAGGGGAGATAACATAAAGCAGCTCGGAGCCTGTATTAAGCACAAAATGCACATGGTAATAGACTTACTTTTTGTTTGACTTCAAGAATTCTCCTTTCAAGGTCAGATGGGATCATTTTCCCTCTGCATGAAGGATCACAATGTTATGTTATGGATTGGAGTTGGGTACCAACCCTTTTTTCAAAAATAAATAAATCATTACACTTCTTAAGTAGCAAACCCACATAAAGACGGCATCCCCATCTGCCGTGAGGCACACACAAGGTCTATGTGCCACTTCACCCTCAGAATAGATACTTATGGGGTGCAAAGATCAATTGCTGGCCTGTTGTACAGCAATGAACTTCACCTTAAGTTAGCTGTTTACACAAATTCAGGGAGGCTAATAGGTGAAATTCACACCAATGCAAAGCCCCAGGCAAGACCCCACTTTACTCCTCTACTAAAAGACAAATCTAGTTTCACTGAGTTTCAGGTTCTGTAGCTATGGAGAACACATACAATGTCCTGAGAGAGATATAGAACCCAGTGGCTGCCATGAAACTGCCAAGTGGCAGCTCAAGGGTTTGAGCCTGTAACTTTGCTGCTCCAGAACTAATGTCTGGAAGGCTCCGCCTTTGCACCAAGCAAATCCCTGACTCTGCTGCACAGTGCTGACAGTGCCAGAATTAGTCTCAGCACCCTGAAGGGCTCCTTCCCCAAGGGACAAAGGAAGGTGTAATACCCTGCCCTCCTTGGGACCACTGAGGAGCACCTAGATTTTCAGTGCAGAACAAACAGGGCTGGATGCAGACATGTAACTGCACAGGACCCCATGCACTGGCAGGCTCCCACAAGGGCCCCCATACAGAGGATCCATGAACAAGCTTGACTTAAGTTCACAAAAAGGAGAAGCAACCAAGGGCCCACAGAGCCTGAAAGACAGGGAGCCCATGTAGGGCCTACAGCAATCTGAGGGGGTCTCTTGAATAAATAATCCTACGTTAGGAGGGAGGCCACTACACCACCGTTTACTGGATTCAGCTCTGAGAACAAAAGAAGAAAGCAGCTCTCTTTCTTTGTGCAACACCACAGGAGTAAACACTGGGGATGCAACTGGCTGAGTGCCAGGACCAGGGCCAGCCTTCAGGCCTGGGATGACTGCCCTGGGCCCTGCTTTTCTGGGAGCCCCCCAATTTCACCATGGCAGGTTAATAATAATTCATTGTATTTATATAGTGCCACCCTGTCTTACATGGCATTCGAAGTGCTTCACAAAAAGTTAAAAACCATATAGACAATTTAAAACAATGAAATACAGTAAATGGGGCAGAAAAAAGGGAGGACAAAATACATTGAGGAAACCATCAGTGGATCCTAAAAGCACCAACAGAATAAATATGCTTTTAGGTGCTTTTTAAAGGTGAGGAGGAAGTAACTGAGACAGACATCCAGAGGGAGCGCGTTCCACACTGAGGGGCCCACCACAGCAAAAGCCCGATCGCCTGCTGACTTCAGATGGCAGAATCCCCAAACAGCGGGTGGTTCCTGAGTGCAGATACCCATCAGTGTGAGGTTCCAGTGTGAGGTTCCAGGCCTTGAATACAGGACCCTAACCATACACAATCTTAAACTCAATCCATCGCTGCACAGGCAGCCAATGCAGAGAACACAGGGTGGGCATCATAGGATCACGGCTGCCTAAACCAGTAAGCAGCTGCGCTGTCACATTCTGAACAAGCTGCGAGTGACAGATAAGCACTTCCAGCAGCCTGTAGAAAAGGAGCTACAAAGGTCAAGCCTCGTAGTCACCAGGGCATGAGTCACTGTGGCAAGGTCAGCTTGGGTAAATAAGGGCATAATTTATGTGAATTGTGTAGATGAAAAAAGCATTTCCAAATCACATCCAACACCTGGGCTGTCATGGACAAAGCATGGTCAAAAATGACACCCACGTTCTTTACCTGCCCTCTACCCAGACCCCAGACAGATTCAGGGACCCGAGGGAGGCAAGGACATCCTCATATTGGTTGCCCCTTCCCACCAACATCACCTCAGACTTCCCTGGACTGAGCACAAGGCAGTTCCGATGCATCCAGCGGCTATGTCATACGGACATCCCTCCAAGGCAGAGGTCGAGTTGGCTGGGCTCACGGGGCAAGCAATATACAGTTGTATATATATCATCAGCATTCTGATGATACTCAACCCTGTGCTTGAACATGACATCCTTAAAGAGCTGGCATGTACAAGTTGAACAACATGGGTGAAAGAACAGAACCTTGAGGGATACCACAATTGGAGATATGAATCAGTCCCCTCAGGGATGATTCATATCTTTCCATCACCACCGATTGACTCCTCCCTTCCAGGTATGTCTGAAACCACCAACCACAAAGAGAGCACACAACAAGCCAGTCACTGTATGCAGTGTTAATTGTGCAGCAGGAGCATGCAAGGTTGTAGCTAGACTGGAACGGGCTCTGGTGCAGAAGATGGAATGGGCCCCCCTCACCGTGCCCCACATGAGATGCACATGCATTCCACATGCACTGCGGGGGCCCCTGGCATGTGGGTCCCATGGAGCCGCATTTATTATAGCTATGCCCCTGAGAGCATGTGTTAAATGAGAGGTGATACAAATAATCATGTCAAAACTGGAATTAAATGAATTTCATATATTTGAAATTGAGAATTTCTCTGTACATTTGCAAAGTTTTCACCCACCACAAGTTGTGTGGAGATCGAGCCCTCCGTACCTCATGTGGAGGCACCCAAAGTCGAAACTGCAAGAGGTAGCAACCCTACATTCTGAGAATGATACTCTTCCACTTTGAAAGAACGGTGTTTTCCTAAGGAAAATTGTTTCTTTGAATTTTGCACAGAATGAATGGATTTACAGGCCAGTTATATAAAACTTGATTCTTATGGGGGGATGGGGCGTGAGAGGGTTTATTGTGATGTTTGGGTGACTCAGTGATTTTCTGCTCATTGTCCTCAAGTTCTTTAATTTCTCTGCAGGGTGTGCAAAGCCTTTTGTGAGTAGGGAGATAATAAGGCTATAAATCAGAGTCTATGTTCTATGCAGTTATTATTGTAAATAGCTTAGGAGAATGTCTTCATTTTATGATTTTCAGAACAGGACACTAATCGTGGCAAGGGCTTCTGTATAATGTGAAACTTTTAAAAGATCTGTCCCATTGTATCAACAATATTCAGTGGCTCACAATTAAAGGGTTTGTTTCTTGACAAAGTTATTATCTATTGCAGGAGCTGCGATCAAAGGATCAGCTCCTCTGCCTCAGCTGGTATAAATCCATGGAGGGCCACTGAGATAAATGGAGGTATGCCAATTTACATCAGCTGAAGATCTAGCTCCAAACATTTCCCCCTGTGTTCAATGACTGGTTGCATAGCATTATAAACAGGTGCCTTTAGAATAGATTCTTACCTTTCATCACATCTGATCAAAATCACACTGTCAGTACCAATGCCCAAGGCTGCTGCTCCCTTCTTCACAGAAAAGTGGCTCTGAAAAATCACATATATTATTTTGTACTATTTCCATTAATGTTCTTTAATCAGCTCTGCAAAAAAAAAAAAAAAAAAAAAAAAAAAAAAAAAAAAAAAAAAAAAAGACAAAAAGAAAGAAAGAAAGAAAGAAAGGAACCCTCTGCTATTGCAAGCCCCAAGTACCAACACCACAATACATCAGCAAATGTACTAGGCCTGTTGATTTTCAGAAATGAATTGTTGCTGGTTTGAGTCAGATTCTGCCCTTGATTGGATGGCTGCTCAAAGTTTCTAGGGACTTGGATTGAATGCGTTAATCAAAGGCCTACATTTGACTCACTGGACTTAGTTCCCCTGAAGGGATTCAGTTGTGTGGCCAATAGCTGGATAATATCATGAGGCCACCATGAGGATAGGGAAAGATCCTGGGATGGATTCTGGTTTCACACTTATGTAAGTCAGGAGTCACTGCAGTGAAGTAAATGGAATTATGCCAGTGTAAGATCAGAATCTGGTGCATTGTACTCAATGCACAGTTTAGTGGAGGTTATACTACAGGAAAGTAGGTCAATCATATTTCCCATAGCTGTCAGTACTTTACTGCTGAATAAGTGTTGGTTTGTAATTTGGGATTTCAGTTCAAATCCCAGTGGCCCATCATGGTACTGTAACATGTCAGACTAGCATTGAGAAATGGGTTTTGACTAACCCAAGCCTGACTCTAATGAATCTGCCCCAAAGTCTTAACAGTTTAATCACAGATCATTAAACTACAAAAAAGAGTAAGCACAACTTCCCTAGTTGAAAGTGTCAGTGTTCATGAATAGAATGACATATTATAGGTCTGAGTTATCTGTTTGCCACAGTGTGTTCTTAAATAATAGCATAAGTTACGTGCACTTGAAATACCCTTTTTAAGGCAAAAATGCTTTTTTTTAGCTGCACAATTGTTATAAGCTACACCCTTATTTATCCCAGGCTGACCTTGCTACAGCGACCCAGACCCTGGTGACCACAAGGCTTGATTTTTGTAATTCCTTCTTCTACAGGCTTCCAGCAGTGCTGCTTCATCCCTTGCAGCTTGTTCAGAACATGGCAGCATGGTTGCTTACTGGTTTGGGCAGCCATGAACATATTGGCTGCCTGTAGAATAGTGAATTGAATTTAAGATTGTGCTGCTGATCTGTAGGGCCCTGAACAATATAGGTCCTGGCTATATTTGAAACGTGCTCCTGGAGTCACACTGCTGGCTATCTGCACTCAGAAACCACTCACTGTGTGGGAATCATGCCATTGCACCAAAGTTGGTGGATGATTGGGCCTTTGACATGACAGTCCCCTCAGTGTGGAACTCGCTCCCTCCAGATACTCATCTCAGTTCCTCCCTCCGCACCTTTCAAAAAGCATAAGAACTTAACATAAGTAGTGCTGGGTCAGACCAATGGTCCATCAAGCCAGCATCCTGTCTCCGACAGTGGCTAATCTCTTTCTCTTGGGAGAAGTACCCGACAGGTCACAATGAGCAATCCATTCCCTGTTGTTCCAGCCCCCAACAGTAAGAGGTTACACCCCCTCAAACCTACTTGGCTAATAATCATTAGTGGACCTATCCTCCAAGAACTTATCCAATCCCTTTTTAAAACTAGCTACTCTACCGGCCGTGACCACTTACTCTGGCAGTAAGTTCCATTAGTTAATTGTGCACTGTGTGAAAAAATACTTTCTCTTATTTGTTTTAAATCTGCTGCCAGTTAATTTTATGCAGTGTCCCCTTGTTCTAGTACTCTTAGACCCTTTTCACATGGGTGGCTCCCCCTTGCACACATGTGCAGCGGGGTGCACATGTGAATGCCGCAGCAGGTGCAGGAGGGATGGGTGGATGCGCATAGGAATGGCACTCGTAGTGCGTGGGGGTGCATGCACACTCCCACTCTCCACCCACCTTTACCCATCACCCACACATGGAGCAACGGGCTCCAATGCTGGTTGTTCCGTGGGTGGAGATGGATGTGCACCTGTGGGAATGGGCACACAGCCACCTCCACCCACTGCAGGTGCACACCCACCCACCCCACATACTGTGGAAGGGCCTTAGAGAGGATAAATAGCTGCCCCCTATTTACATGTTCCACACCACTCATGATTTTATAAGCTTTGGTCATATTCCCTCTCAGTCATCTCTTCTCCAAGCTGAAGAGTCCTAACCTATCAAGCGTGCTTTTCCATACTCTTGTTCAGTTTTGTTGTCCTTCTCCGTACCTTTTCTAGTTCTACTATATCTTTTTTGAGATGGGGGTGACCAGACCTGCACACAACACTCCAGGTGTGGTCGTACCATAGAGCTATATAGATGTACTATGATATTTTCAGTTTTATTCTCTATCCCTTTCCAAATGATTCCTAACATTCTGTTTGCTTTTTTGACCATCACTTCACACTGAGCTGAAGATTTCAATGTACTGTCCACAATGACTCTAAGGTCCTTTTCCTGAGTGGTAATTCCTAATTTAGAACCCAGCATTGTATACATGTATTTTGGGTAATTTTCCCCTATGTGCATCACTTTGCACTTGTCCACATTAAATTTCATCTGCCATTTGGATGTCCAGTCACCCAGTCTTGCAAGATCCTGCTGTAATTCTTCGCCGTCTGCTTGGGTTTTAATTACCTTGAATAACTTTGTATCACCTGCAAATTTGATCACCTCACTCTTTACTCCCTTCTCCAGATCATTAAGGAGTATATTAAACAACACTGATCCTAGTACAGATCCCTGAGGTGCTCTGCTAGTTACCTCTCTTTACTGTGAAAACTGACCAATGTGCTCTCAAATGTCATGAAAGTATGGCTGGAAAAGTCATGGAAACCACTCCATGATAACCCTATGGGAAGTTTTTGCTGGGTGCTTTATGATGCCTGAACTGGTGTTCCACATAGTGACCAGGTGGTAACTACTTGAAATGTTACCCTGGATTATCTGGAGACAGAGCACCCCTGCTTGGGCCCTGCCCTCCCATGTTTTCACCACATCTCCGTGGTTATTGGAGGATCTGAAACTGGGTACAAGCTACTGGTTGCATTCATAGGTTACAGCTGTGTTAGTAAAGCAAGTGCCTTGTCACTCCAGTTTAAACTGGAGCTAATAAACATGAATTGTGTACTTGCCAAACCAGTGTTAGTGCTTTCACACAACCAGAAAGAAGATGGACTGCATGTAGGCTGATAGCTACTTGAAAAGTAACATGCAAAAGGGGTTTAAATAAAACTTTGGTTTGAACTGGAAATTTACTTTGAGCCCAGTTTATCAAAATATTAAGATACAAGGGAGAGGGGAACACAGGGAGAGACAGATCAACTTAGTTAAAGTGAGAAGTAATTTATGGGGTTGTGACACATGTGTGCTGGCCCTTTAAGAGCAACCTGTGGGTCACTAACCTCTCCACCAGGAAGCTTACCCTAGCTGGAATCAGTTTAGGTAGGGCAGGCAATGAGTGCAAACTGCTGCTTTCCTTGCCTTACCATACACTCCATGCTGGCGAAGGTCCTGAAGCCAAGGTACTTGGAGAAGGGGGCTAGCTAGGGGAATTAGGAAGGGATGCTGCAAGCTGTCTAGCCCAAGGTCTGGCGGGTGGGGCTAGGTACAAGCCAGAACCCAGATGAAGAATCAGGAAGCCAGGTGTACCTTACAAACTGTGTATCCGATATGAACACACACTGTATACACATAGATCTACATGGGTGGCGACAATAAACTGGTGTTAACCTGCAACCAAAGCCTAGTACCTGTTCCTGGGAGGGGAGCCGATTGCCAAAAAGAGTAGGGTGACCCTGAATCTTCAAGGAACTGCACCGGATGCAAGGGTTATCGCTCACAGGGGTAAACCTGTGACCCTCAGGGTCCCTTCCAGTTCTATGGTTCTACACTATTATATTATGGAGTGGCACTGGCTGGTATCCGCTCCATTAAGATAAGGCACTTTGAAGTTCTAATGCAAAGCCTCCCATTGCTTTGCATTGCACTGTGCTTCCGGGTGGTGGCTTTTTTTTGTTGCTGGAGGTGGTGTAATTGCTGGTGTGCGTGTTTGTGGGTAAAGTCGTTTGAAAATTCAAATAGGATGTCTTCTCTCTGCTGGCTGATTTTGTGGTGTTTATGTCAGCAGTTGTAAAGTACCATCATTTCATGTTTTGACAAAATGCCCATATTTTACTAGGCTGTGGTGGTGATCGAAAAATGGGTTATTGAAGAACCAGCATAACTAACGTGTGTTTGCAGTATCTTAATCACTATCTTTATCAAGGACCTGGAGACCCAATTCAGTTTGGTTAACTTACAGATGTTAATGCTTGCATGGGTGGCATGTTAAGGCAGGTGCACATGCACATGCACATATATTTATTTATTTATTTATTTATTTTATAGATTTGTATCCCACCCCCTCCTGCAATGCAGCTCGGGGCGGCTAACAACAGTGATAAAAACAGTTAAGAACAGTTAAAACATAAATATAAAATGCAACAATAAAACAGGGCTAAAAAACAATAGTAAATAAATAAATGGGCGGGGGATTAAAATCACCCCCCCACCCTCCCTCCCGAAGGCCTGGGCAAACAGCCAGGTCTTACAGTTCCGCCGAAATGTCAAAAGGCTTGGGGCCAGGCGAGCTTCCTCCGGAAGGGAGTTCCACAGCCGCGGCCCTACCACCGAGAATGCTCGCTCCATCGTGGCCCCCCGCTTAACACGGGGGACCTCCAGGAGGGCACCCCC
>QEPC01000286.1:746355-801063 GCA_003113815.1 Sphenodon punctatus
AGCCTGTAAGATCCAGGCCTTCGGAGGGGTGGGAGGGTAGGAGAGGTTGGGGGGATTTGGGGAGGGGTTTTATGGTATCATTTTATCTTTGATATTATGTTTTATGAGTTTTTATTGTTGTTTTATTTGCTGTAAGCCGCCCCGGGATGCCGTGGGCATGAGGGGGCGACCAATAAATGTAAAGAAATAAATAAAAAAAAGAAACCCTCCACTCAAAAAAGAAACCTAACCTGAAGCAGAATAATCTAAATACCCCCGGCAGAGCACATATGGGTATTGGTGATTGCCTGAACAGCCATTTTCGGTTCAGCTGGAGTAGATTCCATAGGTTTGCCCAATTTTGTGTCCCCCTTTCAGCTCTAGTTCAAAAGTGGGGATGAAGAAGCCACCCTGAGCTCTGAACAGTGAGAAGGGCCTCACAGTAGCACTCTGTACCAGAATGACTTTCACCCTAATACCTAGCAGCAAACTGCATCAGTTACTGCAATGCTCTATAGAAATTGGATGTACAATCTGGTTATTGTCTAAATGCTCTCAGTGATATTTGTGTCTCTGGTTAATGTTGCTGCTGCTAGCAAATCAATGGGGATTTTGTTGATGTTGGGAAGATACTTCACTGTTTCCGAGCATATGAAAGGAAGTCTCACAAATCTATAGATTCTTCCCCTTTAAGAATGAGGTTTGTTCTTCCCCACTGTGGAAGTAGCAGTGAGTCAACCACACCAAAATGTGTGGGACTTTATAGATCTGCACGGATCTGAAGAATAAGCAAAGATCGGAGCCACCTGCACAGGCTCCCCTTGCTAATCTCTAGTCCTCAGACCAGCAAAAAATAGAAGTTGTAGAGTCAAGGGACAGGCCTTGCACTTTTATGTTGTGTGGTCAAAAGCATACAAAAATGGAATTTTGTTACAGACACCTGTTGCTTTTACCTATTAAGGATCAAATGCCAAATTCTGCTTCCTGTTATGCTAGACTGACCCTAGAGCACTCACTGATTTCAAGAGAGTTACGCCAAACTTACAATATTTTTTATCCTAGATAGGTATACGAGTAAATAGACAGGCCCATCAAGTCTACAATTACCATTTTCAGGGCTAGTCTATCTATTTTGTGGGTTCCTGACAGGCAGGCCTCGAACTTTCTATTTCAGCCTTCAGTCACAAGTGTGGCTGGGCCAGGAACATGCAGAGGTGCACAGACATGTGTTGTGGAGAGAGAGACCCGAGTATTCTCCCAAGCCTCTGTCACCACTGCCGCCTGCCTCACACTGTTGCTAACTGCTCAGGGCACTCATCTCTCTGCTTCCCATGCATTTAAAAAAGAACAAAATATTGAAAGGTGGGAAAGGGAGGCAAGAGGAGGGAAGAAATAAAACTAAAAAGACAGAACAGAAAAATGATGAAAGAGCAAGTTGGAAGGAAGGAAAATATTGCTCTCTACGAAGTGTCTGTATTTGTATGTGGTACGTACCCATGTGCTGCTACATTTTCTGTGAACCTAATGAACAAATCTAACTTTTTTTAAATGTTCAGATGTTGGCAGGAATGAATGTATCAGCCTAAATTTAGCCCTGGTTTAAGCACGTGTATCTCAGAGAAGTTAAACCAGATCTTGTTTTGACCCATAAAGTTGTAGTTTATTTCTAACATTCTCTGAAATGATGGGATGACAGAAACCTCTAACAGTAAAAGTCATATAATGATACAGTACAGAGCCTTGTAATTGTACTATACACTGGGTAGTTAGATATTTCATAGATTAGCAGCCAGATTCTGATTTATACAACTTGGATGTGAACGGATTAACATCCTTAACATTAGTGGAGTTACTTTTGATGGACACTGGTGTAAATGTGATCAGAATGTGGCTCTGGGTGTTGAATTTACTTCTGTTGCAGTTCTGTCTGGAAACAAAGGCTGCAATTCTGAAACTACTTACATACTTCTAGTCCTATTGAGGTCAGCGAGAGTACCAATTTGTTTTACAATTGCAGACAGTGGCTGAGATCCACCAGCTGCTTATTCTGAAGTAGCCCTACTGAAGCCCATCCAAATGCAGACACTTTGTAGAGACCAATAGGGCTTCAACTGGACTACTTTGGAGTAACTGGTTGGTGGATCATGGCCAGTGTACAAGAGCATGTTATTTGCAAGCAGAAAATCCCTTTTGTCTAAATAAATGAAATAACTTTATTGACCCTCACATAATGCAAACAAATTTAGAAATGACAATGTCTCATTTATGGGATGTTTGCACTGTTGAAACTTTGTCTGATAATGGCATGCACCTATATCAGAGACACATCATCAAGCTGAATTGTCTTACATTAATAGAAAGCCAGTTAGATACTAATTGACATCTCAAGATCTGAGTGTTTGCTCTCATTACAAACAGCATATTTTCCAAATGCTATTTTGCTGCTGGTAGTACGCTATTTCTAGAACAGTTTTATTATACTTCAAATACAAAATATAAATAATTATTAACAACAATAATAAAGGGTCTGCAAGTTTTATGTGAGGGGTCTAGGTCTCTTTGGTAGTCAGAAATATCCAACTAGCTTGCACTGAGCATTGTCGCTCTCCTCCCAGGAAACCATGTTTCATAAGCTCATTTGTACAAGTGGTATATTTGCATTATGGTGCTTGTGCTTGTTGCACAGAACTACTTGTTAAATTCACTTTAAGCAGAGATCTACCTACTCCTTAGCATGGGATCTTGGGTTTATTTAATTATTTTGAGACTGATAGGAAGATGTGCGCAGCATTCCAGTTCTATGCAATGTACATAGTGGGAATGGTCCAGTGACAGCTGGACCCAATTGAGAAGAATTGGCTGTGGTTCTGTTTGAATAATCATTTCTTTTGTATTTATTGCAGCCTACCCTTCTTTGAATAGCCATTCTATTTTTCTGCAGATGATTTTTCTCTCTTTGTGATGTGGGAATTTTTGGACTAGCTACTCTGTGCAAGTCTGCAGGAGTTCTGTGTACCAGCTGGTCTCGGCAGCCCTGGGAGCGAACACAGATCTTTGGTGTTAACAGATGAGAGGTTAGCCCATTGGAGTCTGGGGGTTGTTCCGTGGAGCCTACATGCAGCTGATATTTGCAGATTTCATGCAACAAACCAGATGGGCAGGCATCCCTCTCCACCACCAAGACAGTCTCCCTGGACTGCTCTAGGCACTCCGCCTGGGACCTTATGGTCTTGGCAGACCTGCATGTGCACGGAGGCTGCACGCACCCTATCAGACAGGAGGTGGCCACGTGGGTGCACATTTGCTCTGCATCATCCAGCATTCAGTCGCACAGTGGGCTCCATGTTTGCCAGGATGATGATGTGAATGGGGGCTGCAGACAACCATCTGGCAGTCACCCAATGGACAGGCAGGTGGCCACCCATCTGGAAGGGGATAAATGGGGCTACTGTCTTCTCTGTTTCCACACCTTGGAAAGGATCTTTCCCCAGTCCTAGAACAACTTTTTGGCTACTCAACTATTTGCCCTTACAAAGAGTGGAGGCATGAAGTATGATTTGTCAAATTGCCATGTATGGAAGCCAGGTCCTTGAGGATGATGCCAGGAAAGGGATTACGCATTAATGATGCTTTTATTGATACCCCAGATGGCACAGCTAGAGGGAAACTTAGAGTGGGAGCATGAAGAGTTCTTCTAGCCAACCATTCTGAAATAGAGCTGGCAGTAAGTCGTACAGAGTAGAGAGTCCCTATGAAGCAGAGTGGTCCAGAGCTTCCTAATGGTTCTCACACCTACTTTATCACAAAAAGGGACCATTTTCCTATTCTCTCTTTCCACCATGTCCCTCTGAGAGTAAGCAAAGGTTACTGCAGACCTACAGCTGAAGTAAATCTCACTATCCTGGCAGTGAAGAGAAACAGGGATGCAACTTTCATAAGGCTATTTGAAGGCAAGGAAACTCATCCACGTCTTCCACCCATGAGGCAATTTTAGTTTCTGATGTTTGTGTGAAGCCATCTCCCCTCAACTCACTACACGACCTGTGTAGTATACAAAACAGTATTACAATATACTACAACCAAGCAAACACCAGCCTTAGCGACAAAGAAACTGGGTTTCAGGCTTGGTTCATGATGACCAATCAGTATTAAAGTCCAAACTACCCCACATTCAGCAGCAAACAGTGTAATGTTTAATCTATGGTACCTGGGCTAATTAAATCCTGCTGTCTTCATGCGTGTTATTAAGTTACAGCAAAAATGTTACCAGCAACACCTATTGATAAGATAGCAATGTTTGGTTTCACAGAGATGTTTCAGTTAGAGTGGCAGATGTCACTGCCAGAGTACTCTACAGGGCCAATTCTGATCTTACACTGGGTTTCATTGGTGTTACACAATATCTGTACTGATAAAAATACAACTCAGAAATATCACCAGCAAAACACAACAATTCACGGAACCTGTTTCTCGAGTCGCATTCATTTCAATAAGAAACATGCATCAAGTATACCCCTTCATAACAAAAACAGACACCCCCCTTCAAGTAAGGATATAACAGAAATGAAGACACAGTTGCAAATTCCTTTAGCAAGTATTATTTCCATCATGGTTTAATTAACAAAAGCAAATTTAACAAATTGGATAAAACAGAAACACATACATGTTCTGATGTGAAGGCAACCAGTCTTGGAATAGCTGCCATTCCTTTCTCTTTTACTTCTGGGAACATCTTGAAACGTGCAATCAACATAGCATACATGTTAGATATGGCACCACCTGGAGTCCACAGTAATACACTGTTACTTTTTCTATTCACAATTAACATCATTTCAGTACAAACTACACTCTTTGTACAACTTTCCCAAGCAACAGTCCCAGGCAAAGGAGCATAGTTTCTTCTTGCTCACTGCTTCACTAAGCTAAGGTGGCTATCACCACCCCCCAGAGGCAAGGATGCATGTCAGAAGTGGTTGTGAGGCAGGGCTCAGAGTTCTTTCCTCTTCTAAATCTAGGCTAGCATTTCCCCACTCTCTCTAAACTCAACCCCCTGCATTGGCTACAAACACTCACATGTTACTAGGACTATGGAATCGCCTCCAAAATGCTCACCAAATGGCACATCGTTATAGCGCTCAAGAAAAATGCACTCTGCGTCCCTCACCCTCTCAACAAACAAACAAACAAACAAACAACAACAAACGAGGCCTGCTTTGGTTCGCAAACCTGCCCTTTGAAACATTTTTTGGAGCATGGTATTGGGGGGAAGAAGGGGGGAGATTATTTTTCTCTACCAGTATTCTATTTTATATCCATTGTTAAAAATAGTCTATTTCAAGTGTCAACTTCAGCATATTAGATTAACGTTTTATCTCCATAATTGAAACACAAGTACTTTAATTTTCTACACTTTCCTTTCTTCAATTCTCTGTTAAGCAGGCCTCTAGTTCTGCAGTCAGTAACTATGGTATTTTATCACTATGGAAAATAGTGTACATCCCATTGGGGAGATTTTAAAATATAGTGTGTATATATAAAGAGACGATGGGTGCCAGCATAATTTGTGCATTACTTGTGTGAGTGAGTACAGAGGCAGTTCTGGTAATGGTTTAGTTTTGAAGTTATTTTATCCTCCTTTTTACAGACAAAGAAATCAAGACATAGAGAGACCTGTAAGGCCCTGGCCTTGAACTCTAGCTCTCTGGCATGGTAGCCAATCTGCTGGTGCCACTGCTTCAACCTAACTTCAGCCCAGCCTTGTTACCTTACATCTTTGCCTGCCCAGATTCTGACCCTGTGTCTTCTCCCTCCTGTCGGTCTCATCTATTCCCTGCCTCCCAGCTTCCTGGTTGACTGCCAGCAACTATCTTTCTCTTACACACACGCACACACGCACACTCGGATACCTGATTCCCTAGCTCCTTGGCTCTCTGCTCCACCCTGATATTGTTCCTTCTGCTCTGTTTGGCTCTGCTCCACATGGCCCTAGCTCTGCTTCCTTCTGCCTGCTCATTGTCTCTCTCCCCCATGCCCTGGTTCCCCTGGCCTCTTGTTACCTGTGTTCCCCTCCAGGCCTTGTTTTCCTTAGTCCTCTTAGTGCTTGCCTGTTCCCCTTGGATTCCTCCTAGGTACTCTGCTGTGAAGTTTAAAGTTTGGCTTAAGTTTGGCCCAGAGTGACCAAACTTAAGCCAAGAAGGGAGGCCCTGTGTGGCCTGAAAACGTGCTTATTTCCACCAACAGCAGTTGGTCTAATAAAAGATATCATCCAAATCACCTTGCTTCCCTCTTTATTGCTTGAGACCAACATGGCAACCACACAATCTCTCTGGAGATGAATCTGGGTCAGATCCAAAATTATTTGAACTTAGCGTTCCTTTTCTCACTAAACTTTTTTCCATCACACCCTCATTAGCCATTCAAGGTTCATTTTTTTTTTAGTAAGTCTCAACTTTTCAGCCTCTAATTTTACCGGTACCTTTTTTGTGGCCTCAATCAATTGTATGTGCAAATGTATGCCTGCAATATGTACAGTACAATCAGACCTTTAAGGGCTTTCTTCAAAGAAGTGAGATCTTTATTAAGCTGCTAAGTGAAAATTTTTGCAATTGACAATGAAAAGACTTAGAAATGGGAGGAAGGAACAAAGTGATTCCTTAAAGCTAAAGGCAAAGATGCTTTTGACTATTGTCTAAAGGCAGAATTAGCACAGTGGCAACGAATACTTAAGCCCAGTGAAAAGGAAACACTATAGTACAAGTAATCCCTTAAATTAAGACAAAATAATGAAAGATGCAGTACCACAATTCAAATAGTCAATGCGTGTATGTGCACTCTGAAAACCCAGGATCTCTTGGATAGATTCAGGACCAGAAGTTGTTTGTCTCATGTTACTCGGCAAGTCCTCTATGATGGGAACTTCAGAGGCACATTCTGAGGTGAGGCTAGGCCAGCGGAGGTTTCCTGAATCAGAAATGGCCCCTACCAATGCTCTTCCCTTTCTCTAGTGCATTTATCTGCAGCACACATTGGGGCTGATTCAAGGTGCGTGCAGCTCATGCTGTGCAGCACATTCTGGGGGCGTGCACATGCACATGCACAGCATGTCCACCAAAAGTGGCTGCTGCAGCTCCAATGGGAGAGTGGCTGAAGGCCCTCTCAGGGAGGAGAGTGGGGGAAAGAGCTCTGAGTTGCACTCCCAGCCAGAGTCCACCACTGTACCCCTGGTTCTGCTGAGCCTCCCAGCTGCCACCATGCTGCAGCCCTCCTATCTCCAGGAGGGGAGGGGGCTGTGAGTGTGGCGGCAGCTCGACAGAGGAAAAGGCAGGACTGCAGCGGTGGACTTGGGTACTGGTGCAGTCTGGTAGTCAGCAGCAGCACCATGCACATACGCAGTGTGTATGTGCAGTGTTAGCTTTGTCTGCAATGGATCAGGGGGTCATTGTCTGCACAATGGTGCTACAAGATATGATCTTCTTAAGCTTCTTTAGGCCGAATAGGCCTGTTCATTGTGTACTTTTAATTCCTGAGTACAATATTTACTCTGCAAAAGCTGACTTATTGGTTGTAACTTTTCTTAGTGCCACCAAAATACTAGTGCTGTGAAAATATTTTGGAACTAATGCCAATATTGACAAAGCTTCAATGTTGATTCCTTCTTCCTCGGTCATAAACAGAGATCATACAGCATTTCTCATGTATATCAGAAAGGATTGTTTTCACAGTAGAAACATGAGCATTTTTTCAAGAACAAATCAGACCTATTGCGTTAGCAGAACATACTACTGGCTAACATGACATCATGGGTTGTGGACATCCACTAGCTCACAAGATACTTTTGGGGTAATGGGCCAAATTCAGTGGTACAAATGCTGGTGTACGTCACAGGTTGAGTGTAAATATGGTCAGAAAATGGACACAAGCAGATGTTAATATGTGGCCATCTGTTCCACCTGCTATGTCTTAAAGAAGCAGCAGACTCTAATGGTGATGACAATGGCCTGCAAGCAATTCAAGAGAACTGTGCTCTATTTCCAGTTGTATTGCACACCAGCTGTGTGTGATCCTGGACAAGTCACTTCAACTTTTTGCACCTGTTTCCCTTTACTTTGTCTGTCTTGATTATCTTAAGTTTTTCAGGGTTGGATGTCTCACTATTGCCTTACACAAAGGAACTCAAACCTTGGTTGTGGCCCTTAAGGGCTACCATAATAAAAATAATAAACAACCACAATGCTATCTTAATGGTTTGGCTTACCAACCTGCCTTGTTTGCCCACTGATGAGTATGTTATATTTGCTTTGCTAGCTCTACCATTGTAAGTTGCACCAATATTTGGCAACTCTTTGCCAGGGTGGGGTCTTAAACCCCCAGCTCTGGGTTTGCGTTATGGTGCGGTACCCCCAGTGCCATTGCCTGGCTGGTCTTAGCAAGAGACTTCATTGTATGTCTCTCTTCTTGTTCTGTCTGTGACTCCACCCATGCAGCTTCTTGATTGGCTCCCAAGCTTATATAAAGCATGCTGGCAGCAGCAGCAGGATGCTGGTGGAGCATCTGTTGCTGTTCTTCTGGCCCCCACCTTTGGATCCTTCTCTTCTCATCACTCAGGTTGTGCCTCTCTTTGTTAT
The DNA here is from genome assembly GCA_003113815.1 of Sphenodon punctatus. NCBI lineage: Eukaryota > Metazoa > Chordata > Lepidosauria > Sphenodontia > Sphenodontidae > Sphenodon > Sphenodon punctatus. The sequence goes on from QEPC01000286.1 coordinate 754,959, forward strand.
CAGACTGGTTCCTTGTTGTTTCCCTCCGTGCTGCATGTGTTTTCCTCTCTCATTGTTTCTCTGCCCCCCTTTGTAAATAATCTGTATGTTTGTCTCCCTTATAGTTTGCTACAACCCTCATTTCCCTTGTAGCTGCTGCCTTGCTGTATGTACTTCCTCGCCCCTGTTAGTGTACTTGTTTTCCCTGTAGGTTTTAGCCTTAGTCCCCTTTTTAGTACTTCCTTGTTGTGCCCCCTGTTTTCCTTCCTCTGTTTCTCCTGTGTATTCATAGTTCCTTGGTCAGTATCTTGTCCCCCTTTGTAGTTCCCTTGTCCCTTGCTTAGGCCCTTCATAGCTTCCCAGTTTCCTTTAAGTCCATGCTTGATGCCTTGTTCCCCTCTACCGTTCCCAAGCCTTCTCATAGTTCCTCTCTTAGCTTCTTGTTTGTCCTTGGCATCTCCCTGCCTCTCCTTGCAGTCACTTGTCTAGTGTCTTGTTTCCCAGTTCCTTTATAGTCCCCTGTTCAGTATCTTGCTCCTTTTCTCAGCCTCCTTGTCTTCCTACGTGTCTTGTGTGTATTGTTTTTCTGTACAGTATCTCCCAGTCCCTTAGAGTTGTCTTAGCTCTTCCTCTCTGGTAGTCTTGACTGCTTGTTTGTAGGTTGTCCTTTCTGCTTGCCTTGCTAAGCCCTAGTTCCCTATCTGCCTGGCTCCGCAACCACTCCTTGTCTAGTCCTTGCTTTGTCCTGTTACCCCTTATTAGCTTCCATAGCTTCTGGCTCTCCGTTCCTTTCTGACCTCAATGGGGAGTTGCTTAGCTCTCTGAGACAGTCTCCTGGGCACTGGAGAACGTCTGAAAGGTTTCCCTTACCTTCTGCTGCACTCTTTCACCGTTTCCTCAGCCTTCCCTTTTCCCTGCTTGCCCTGCCCTGCCCTTTGCCCCCTTCCTGGCCTCCTATTCCCAGAGCCTGACACTTTCATTCTTTCAACAGGCTTTACAATATCGGACATTTGTCATTTTAAAAAAAAATAGCACTGAAATTGTGGTAATCTCTCTTCTTTTTAGAAAAGCTATTTTGTTTATAGCATATTGTTGCAGAAAACAGCTTAGAAACATTAGCTGAGCATACCCTTGAAGATCAGAATCCAAAAGACAAATAAAAAGAGCCCCAAGTTCTTGTTAGTTTAAAAATATTAAGATTTATATGCCAGGTTCATGATTTGGGGGAGACCCAACTCCTGATTTTTGAGTATTTGGCACTGATGCTGGTCAGGCTACTTTAACATTTACATTTCTCAGACCAGCTTACACCCAGCTTATAATATACACCACACATCAGAGACTTTTATTGAAGCCAGCCCACAGGCTGAATTTTGCCCATAGTGCTTGCTGTAGGGCTATACATCCTGGTTACACAGGGAGACACGATGACATCCTCTTTCCAAAGGAAAGAAGCTGATCATGGTGTAAATAAGAATTTGCGTCCTTTTGGACACATTTTTTGAGTGCAACACAGCCTCTTACTTTTTCAGCATGAATGTTTCACCTTGTGTATAAGAAATCTGTACCAGGGCTTTGGACTGACATAGTAGTTGTCATAAGAAACATCAGATTCCTATATAGTAAGGCCCAAATTCTGCTATCAAAAAATATTGGCAGAATGCCAGCCAACTTCAACAGGAGTAGGATCAAACTCTTAAGAGTGTTGTATAGATGCTCATTAATAATACATTCCAATACTTAGTCCAAGACTTCCTCTCTCTAAGTGTGAGATTTCCCCTGATGCAAATGGCCATCACAAGGCCCATCTGTTTTGTGTTTCCATTTCTTATTCTGCATATTTACATATGCAAATCACAAACAGTAATAACCTAAGCTCCATGTAAGCCCTCAAATCTGGGACTTGAGTGGAGCATTGGCCTGTACTCGCCCTGTCCACAAAGGTAGATTTTACCCTTGGCATGCATGGGGACTGTAAAAATGCACCTGTTGTTGTCAGTGCAATCTTCTCTTTAGGTAATAGTCAAAACATCCTTCCCCCCCACCCCCCCAATGAAATTTTCTTTCCAGAATAGGTTCTTTCTCTAGCTGCCATTTTGTTCCTGTAGAATTTAAGAGCCAAACTGAGGTTGCAAAGCTAAGTCTTTGTCCCTTGTGGCTCTGAGAAAGGCAATTTTAAATAGTTTCATAAGAAAAAGGGGAACAAAGACCACAAGCCCCAAATCACAATCTATGTCCCAAGGGAATAGTTTGTCCCTACAGTTAATGGCACATTTCTTGCCTTATTGGTTGGTCAGGAAGGAGGAATGGGTCTGATCCTGCAAGCATATATACATTCCAGTGGTTTTACTCACACAAATAGTCCCACTGAGCCCGCAGACATAAATAATGTTTACATGAATGTTTGCAGGGTAGGGCCATGCTGATTGTATTTGCTGGCAGAGATATTACCATTTCCTTCTCACTTAAATATCCTCTCTAATGATGGAGGGAATTGAGTATTTCTCGGTCTCTATATTAATACTGTATTCTTTCATTTCATATAATTTATGAAACCATTGGAACATAGTAGAACTTGAAGGCAAATGTCTCTTCTGATTAGATTTCCCATGTACCACTATTGCTGCTCATAATGCAGCACAATTTGCATGGAGGAAGGATTCAGCAATGGCAGCCATTAAAGTCCCCAATAATCATGTCCCTGAATTTCATAAATAGGTAGTGCTTTTATTTGAGAGGACAATGGGTTTTATTACTAAATGTCCCTTCAAAATAAGGATTTCATTATATTAAATTTTTAGCTAAATGAATTACAAGGCATGTCATAGCACAGTCTTAAACACACACAAAAGCTTGAAATATCATGTACCAGGTGAAAATATCCCATCGCCACAGCCCCCCGGCCAGCCAATGATTTCTCTCATTTTCCTTAGTGTGACATATTCCAAAAGTACAAACACTGGAGCAATTTCATAGGTGAACCTGAAATGTAGTAACGTTCATATTTTAGTTACCGGTTAAAACATCCACGTAACTGTGTTGCTCTTCAAAGACTCCAGACATAACATAGTCATAGTACTCTGTACATTAATATTGTGTAGAGAATTATATTTCAAAGCAAGTCTGAATATTTTCCTTCTGACTGGAAGTTAGATGTTCCAAGGCCCAAATCTTTGAGTTGCTGAGGTCTCTCTACTTCCATAGACCTCAATTGGAGGGGAGCATGTGCAGAATTCTGCAGCTCTGAAGACTCCACTATTTTGACCTATTTAAGGTCTAGTCAACACAGCAAAGCCCTACACCTGCATAGAGCTACAGACATGCTTAATTTTCTGTTTGTCAATAATTCCACTGAAGTCAACGGCACAGGATTTCACACAATTAGACTAACTTTAAGACTACTCAGAGCATATAAATTTAAAGGACTTGGGGGCTGATCCTACAGCCTTTGCTTACATAAGTAATCCAACTAAAGTGAATGGAGCTCACCCACATGAGCAAGGAATGCAGTCAGACGCCTTACATGTAACACAATTTTAATAACAGCATCTGTTTTGTATTTCTATTTCTTCTACATATTTATATATGCAAATCACAAATATTTTCCCCCCTGCAATTCAAGGGTTTTTAGTGCAGCTGTCATTTTATTTCTGCAATGAATTTTATGGGAGGCAACATACAAGACAGTTTTAAAAGTCTTCAGGCAAATAACATGAAGGCTCTGCTAAAAACCTGGAAGGCACTCAAACATTTCACCTGCTAGTTTAATAGTAAATGCTTTATTTTTCATGCGGCCACAGTAAATAGTGCATAAATCTAATTTGAATTTTTTCCTAAATAATGACACTGGCAAAAATCACCTACTTACATGTTAGTGTTTGCTGTTGAGGTCAGCCAGTCTGCAGCCAATCCAACCATATCCAATCCAGTTGTAAGTTGATTGAAATATCTGGGATGTCCTGCATATAATTGAAAAATGTATCACAGTCCAGTGAAACAGAATGTAATTATTCTAGACTGATATTTATCTTTTTCTTAAAAACAAAAATACCAAACATATAATGGGAAAACATTTTCCTGGCACGAAGAAAAGAGATTTCTTAGAAAACGGAAAGAATATGAAACTAGATTAAGAAAGTAGGGTTTGGAATCATAAGCGCTATTGCTTCAATTGTTCTTTCACTTTATCTTTGAAATGAACTCTGTGCTGCTCCACAGACATAGCCATTTACCCCGGCTTGTGTGTCACATGTTGTCACTGGATGTGCTACTGCCTCGGCAGTGTTTGAAAGGCATGTATTATGCACCCTCTGAGGAGCTTGCCACTGCTTATAATAACATCAGTGATGAATGGCTAATGATTATAAAAGACAGGGCAAAATGAGCAAATGGGACACATTGCTGACCGCTCTGCACATGATTCAGAGGATGATGATTTTACAAAGACGGCACAGACTGTGGCAGTACTTGTCATTTCTTCCTTGTAAAATGTGATTATAAATAGACACGTTTCCTGATAATTGTGATTTTAAATAAACCTGATTAAAGCCAACATCACTGCTATGTGGGGATGGATGATACATGTGAATATATAAAATTGACAGATTAGTCCATTTACTAGGCTTATCTAATGGACTTCTGGGTTTTTCTAAAATCCTGTCAGAGATTTTACTTCAAAATATGCCCAGAGCGATTAAAAGTGGGAAAGCAAATAACTCATCAAAGCTCGTTTTGCTAGTTCAAGTCTCCACCCCACACAATCTGGAGTTATATAGCCTTAACAAAAAAAAATTCTAAAAAATTAACAATTACCTAAATATCATCTGTTAAAAAAAGGCACTCTCTACTTGCAGAACACCTGCTCTAAACTAGGGCTACAGAATGGTAACAGCCTTCATGGGGAATGGGAGAATGAGGAAGTGTAGATAAGAACCAAGAGGAAACTTATCTTCCATTCTCTAGTGACTGGTTTGTTTATCAGTCACACACATGGCTAGAAGGATTAAGCACTGAGAATTATTCACCTGCTTTCCACCCCACTGTCCACAAAGGCTGAGTAATTGAAGTTTGTGGGTAGAACTAAACACTGGAGTGGGAGGGACATAATCCCTCCCTCCCTCTCTCATTAACACAGCCGCAGCTTAGCATTTCTGTAGCTGCTGCCCCAGTCTGAGACCCAAAATGCTCTTCTGCGCAGAGGCTCCCAAGCACTGGAAAAGTGAAGACACAGTCCAGCAAAACTCCTTAGCTGACCCATCATTAATGGTTCCAACCACATCTGGAGCCAGCACAGTGCTCAGGATGTTCATGAACATCTTCCTTCACTACCCCCCCTGGCCATGTTGTCCCAGCTCCTCACACACAAGGTGTCTATATGTACCACTTGCCACTCATTTGACCAGCCCTAACATGAGGTCCCTGTTATGTCTGGTCACTCAAACGTGGTACTGGCCATGCAGTAAGTGTAGGTTTGCACCACACAACAAATCCAGGGAGCTGTTGTGGAGACCCACAGCGCATGGTACACAGTTGATGTTTGCTCAATACCACCACCCTGCCATGGGACGCTGGTCAGCCAGGCAACCAGAGGGACTTGAGAAGGTTTGAAGTCACTCTACTCCCTGCATCTTTCAGCAGACAGATGGTCGGAGACTGGAGGAGAACAGTGGCGGGGGACCTGAGAGCATGAAGGTACGGGATAGTAGGAGCATCAGGGGAATGGAGATAGCAAAGACAAGGAACAAGGTAGTGGGGCGAACAGGGGGAACTGAATGGGTATTTCTATAGGCTGGGGGGTCAGCAAATTTCCCAAACCTATAAGCCACATACCAGAATCTTCATATGGCTAAGAGCCATGAGACTCACACATGGGCACACACACAAGCCTCTCCTTCATTGACTGGCTGGTGGAATCAGTGCTCTGTGATCCTGACTGACAAGATTCTAAGGAGCAGCTGCGATTCAGCTACTGAGAGATGTGGGCAATGAAGTAAGACACAGGACTATTAAGGCAGCATGGGGTTCAGGATCAGCCCTGGCTGAGAGCCGCACTTGAGGTGCAGCTAGACAAGCTCCCCGGGCCCAATGCCTGCAATGCCCCATGGCAGGCAACTGGACCCGCCACACTGTGCCCGGCGCAGGGAGCCGGGCACACAAGTATGGGGAAGCCAGGCATCCAGGCCCGTTGCAGAGCCTTAGCCATGGCTGGGGGCTGGGAGCTCCGACCCCTGCAGTGTAGGATCAGGCCCACTGCCTATATGCAGCTGTTGAGGGGGAGGGCAAAGCAGGGCACATGCTCCCCCCTCCTCTGGACTCTCCCTCCCCCCATCAGCCTGGGTCATCTGCCCAGCCCCCTAGCGCCTGTCACTCCTGGCTCACAGGGTTGCCCTAAGCATGGCAGGGCAAGCATGCCCACCCACAAGGGTTTGCTCTGCCCTGAGCAGCCATACCCAATGTGGAGTAAGGGTATGTGTGATGTGTCCTCAGGATTTCTCCAAGGATGTGGCATGGAGCAAGCAGATGCTCGCCCCACCTGGGGTGAGGTGAACATCTGGTGGCCCCAGGACACACAAACCACTGCATCCCGTGGTTTGTTTGCCCAGAGAGGGGCAAGCCGCCTGGGTGTCTCGGCCTCTTGTAGCTCCTGAGCCACGGTTACCCACCCCTGCTATAGGGATCGAAGTTTAGTGTCACTGTCTAGCAAATGTGTACGTTTGTACTAATTATAGGCTTTCAATCAGCAGATACACTATTATTGCACACCACACTACAACACATACCATCACTGCTTCTCCTCCATGCCAGGTAGCAGTAGGATGATCTCCTGTGGTTTAGGCTGCCACACAAAAGACTCCCCCCTAGTAGGCAGAGTCCATAGGGTGGCAGCATGGATGTTCAATCAGGCTGCTCTGCCTCTTGCTGACATCACAGTTAGCACTGCGGGGTTGATTGTCCCAGTGGTTAACATAATGGATGTTGTCACATGAACCCCTGCCCTACCTCGCCCCTGAGCAGGCTGTCTGTTTAAAGGTGCCCAGTGCCAGATGTGGCGGTGGGGCAGGCTGTCCCTGCTCTGGGGCTATCCTGCTGGTGGCACTCCAGAATATCCTGGAACACCACCAGCAGAGCAGGCAGCCCAACCCTGGGGCAGCAGCTAGAGATGGGGCTGCCACACATCGACTGTCTTGCTCATGGCCAGGGGTTTCCCCAGCAATGCCATAGCACTGCAGGTGATCTGCCCGCAATGCTGTGGTGTGGGGGAGAGGCCCTACATGGGTAGACTGTGGGCTCCAGCAGTCACTGGGTCCATTTTTAAATAGACTTGGGCATGGCTGCAAGCAGGCAGGCATGAGGGTGCATACTTAGACTTGCTCTGGGGTTGTGCATCCTCACATCCATGTGAAAATACCCAATGTGTAGGGACACCAAGTGTCATAGAGGGTTTTTCTAAGCCTTTTGCTAGGAAAATTACAGCTAGGTTGTGACTTTCTGTGGCCATTTTCAATATTTATAGGGCAACCCATATTCTCTCACAGGAAACCGCAGCACTTCAGCTTCGAGTCTGAAGAAATCCTGGGAAATCTACCACATTCTGGTGCATTTGTGCTAATGCTCTCTCTGTGACTCCGAGCCAGCCCTGACCCTGGTGAACCATGCTCTTGCTGCTAGGCCAAACTAAACCTCCACTTCAGGAATACTTGATAGATGTTCGAGTGAGTGACCCCTTGTGGGGGGTGGCTTGACCACTAGACTATAGAGAGGGTCAGAAAACTGTGTAAAATGTGCTGACAAGGTTAATTTTTACCTGGGGCAGCTGCCGCAGCTCCCACAAACTTTCTAGGGGGACAATGCTGCACAGAGAGGTCAAGGGCACCAGAGCTAGAAGGGGAGTGGGGGCAGGGAGCGAAGCCACGGTCCACCAGAGCTAGAAGGGGTGTGTGAGGGAACTGAGGCACGGTCCACCAAAGATAGAAGGGGGGAGGGAAGACACAGTCCACCAGAGCTAGAAGGGCCTGGGGCAGGAGGGTGAGGGAAGGCACGGTCCATGGGGGCTGTCTCTTATACACATCTAGATGTGTATAAGAGACAGGGGGTAGGGTGGGGTTGGGGAGGGAAGGCACGGTTCACCAGAGCAGGGGGAGAAGAAAGGCACGGTCCACCACTTTAAAAAGTGTGGAGATAGGTCCTCTCACTTTTGTAAAAAGATGTACATAAGAAAAGGCACACACCCGGAGAGGTACCAGTTGCTTTGTTTCCTGCCTGCCCACAGACAGCTCAACCAGAACTTCTGCTGCTGAAACACTGATTTAAGCTCCAGGCACTTGTGCTTCACCTCTCTCCTAGGCTCCAGGCACTTGTGCTTCCCCTCTCTCCTGGCACCACCACAAAGAGATGTCCTGTGCCCACTCAGATCCACAGAAACGGTATGTCAGAGCTTATTCAAAGAGATTTACCCTCAAAAGGGGGAATGAAGCTTTCAGTCTGTTCCTTTGGGCCACTTATCTGGTTTCCATCCTTACTGTCTATGGAGACCACAACGTGACCCCAATTGCAGGGGTTGGAGATTTGGATTGCAGTGCTTAGTGCAGAGGTTTTCCCAAGCTGTGGGGCAGGAGAACCCACAGCAGGGCCATGCCAGCTGTGGATGGAGACATTCTGTGGGTTGGTATGTAATACGTTTTCCATGTCTGTTGCTGTGTGAGGGACACAGCAGGTATTCTATTTCAATCTCAGAGTCATGCTGGCAAAGTTTTGGAAATGACTGGCATAGTGTCCTAGTGAGAGAGCCGAATTCTCCTTGATCCTATTGAATTGGCCAAGATAAACCAGTACTGACCCACTGGGTTAAGCTTGCCTAGGGAACTAAACAACTCTCAATGTGTCTTCCACTCCAAAATGCCTGGCTATCACAATTATTGTGAAATTAGTTGGGGAAGAAGGTAGCCGAAAGAAAAACAGATATAGGAGGCATAGAGAAGAGCAGACCTCTCCGATTTATGCAAAAATGAAATACTAAATAATTTGAACTTAGTTGTCTTTCAAGCAAGAAACTGAGAACCTTCACAAACAGGGAGCTGCAAAGCACACCCCCAGGAAATAGACAAGGACTAGTATTGGTCTCGCCGATTTCACAGAGAGCTGCGGAAATGGATCTAAAAGTCATATGGCAAAGGATGGAAGTCATCCCCTCTTAGAACCCTTCCTCCCTCTGAACCGAGCGTTTCCTGTTGTCCACACTGCTCCAGAGACTCCTAAGCACTCCAATACAGCTTTTATAGCTGATCAGGAGAGAAATTAATAGAGCAGGGCCTGGGCCAATCATGTAACAAAGTTCCACACAATTAATGATGGCATCATGTCTGTCACTGTTCTCTGCTTGCTAACTAGCAAGCAGCACTGCCCGAGCAAGCCTGGCAAAGTCTTTGAGTGAGTGCTGCGTTTGCTCGCTCCAGTTACCACCATTTCCTCCTCTGCCTTCTCACCCACTGGCCCTTCCCAGAAAGCTGCGCGCGAATATTCAAAGGGCCCCCGCCCACATCTTACTGCTTCTTTACTCACCTAATTGGAGAGAAGGAAACAATACCATGTGACTTAGCCTGTCAATCACTAGTAAGCAGTTCGGCTTGCTTTAAACAAACACACACGCACAAACCACCTATTAACCATCATTAAGCCTCGGAAAAATGGAAATCTTCATTCATTCGACTTCAGCTAGGGACAAGTCCTGCAAAATGGAGACCAGGCCGTGAAGAGTCCGGCAGCAGGAGATGAAGCCCAACTAATCCCTTTAATTGCAAACGATTTCCCCCTTGTCCCTGTGATCACTGTTCCATGGCTGCTGGAGGGCAACTCCTGAGCCTCCGCAGCTCTCTGCACACCGGCCTCTGCTGCCGCACTGCCTGGCTCTCCGGGCTAAACAGCAACGGCAGAAGCCGAGGAGAGTCTTTGTTTCCACGTTCCAGGCTGGTGACCCGCAATGTCCCCCCCCGTGCCACCACTCTTGCCCCTCCTCGCTGCAGCTGCGAGCCCTGCCACTGCTAAAAGGCCAAGCTAGCAACTGGGGAGCTGGTACTGATTCATCTCTCGAGAACCAGCAAACGGCCGGGGGAGCGGGCGAGAATTTCTGCCCCAGCAAACGAACCCTGCAGCCGAGCAAACGATCCCTGAGGCCTGGCGAGGCTGTGCTGGCCGGCGGTTTGGGGGAAAGCAGATCATGAGCGCGGAGCGACACCCGCCGTCTCACTCACCCACACTTCCTAACGCAGCCCAGCACGTTCCTGCCTCCCACACAAGCCCGTGATCGGCTTGGCACAAGACACCGCTTCCCTAGTCTGAGCGGTTCAGGGCAGACGGGCTCAGGGGCTCCGGCCACAAGATAAAGGTCCTGTTTAAAACATGAGGAAGGCGCTTTGCTGCTTTTGCCCTGCGCTGGTACCTGGCTGCCGCCAGCCCAGTTATTCTCCACTCGATAGGAGGGAGGGCATGAGCGGGGAGATTTTTCACCTACTGCTGCGATTTCCTTGTCTTTCAAGTTCCTTTAGGCCCCGAAGGAGCGCGTATGCCCAGTAAGTGGCAAGCTGGCAATGAACATGGAAGGTTCCCTCGGGGTCTGGAGAGGAGCGGGTGGTGGCAAGGGTAGGACAATTGTTTGCCGAGGTTAAATAGCATTCATCTCCCAAGCGCACAGGTAAGACAGGTGTAACATATAGACGGAATCAGGTTGTTGCTGCTTCTGGGGCATACCGGACACAGAAGATATTCCAGCCCCGAACAGAGGTCGCTGGGACAACAAATAAACCCCTTTTCAGCGGGCATTGAAAGTAGAATTGCATTGTTTGTGCCTAGAATTGCTGTCTGGTACCCTAGTTTTGCTCTTAAAACGGAATCCCGTTTAGCATCCAAAAGGCCCCCCTCTACAATATAGTATTTAAAATTCATTTGCTGCTATTTTAGCCCTTGGGGTTCTCAATCTGAAATTCAAGTGCCAATCTTTTGTAAATTTTTAGGAATATTTTCTTGCCATTTTTCTATACAGAGCGGACGCTATGGCATACATGCTCTGAAGGGTTGGCACAGGGACATTTTACATCTATTTAACATGGCCAACAGTACAATCATCCGATAAAGTTTGATAAAGATGGAGCTATCCAGCTGAGGTAGCAAATCACATTTTATGTGCAAGCGTTAGGACTAATCCACTGACACTATGGGTTTTTCCCAGACAAGCGCCTTCCCACCCCCATTACCCACACTTTACCCACTGGTTGCTATGGGTAACCAGTGGGTAATGCGGGGAGGCGCTTGTCTGAAAGCACCCTTATCTATGTACCTCCTACGCTACGCAGCCTGAACAGTTTCAAATTTATTGCCCATTTATGTTCTTGAAAACTTCCCTCTTCGTGATTTTTAAGGTAGGTGTGGATGGCGGCAGAACAAATTAGGTAAAACAATTTGGTCAGGAGCCACAAACTACTTACTCCAGTGTAGTTCCATGAGACTACTCCGGAGGAAGTGGCTTGGAAATTGTGACTAACTCGCGGTGTGTATCAGCTCCTGCTCCTATATCGCCTTCAAATGGATCGGGCCGATTTTATCTCATTCTGTTGGCATAGGTCACGAGCAGAGCTACCCGAAGTGTTCACATAACCTTCACCTGCCCGCACGTCACTCTGCTGCTGTCTTCTTCCAATTTGGGGGCACACCTTTTGAAAGCATGGGTACGATTTTAATTTCCCATCCGTTCCGAGGCGGGAGTGGCTTTTCACTGTTATCAATACACACAGGCATTAGCAGTTCTTTATCTTTCGTTTCTAGAATTGGCTGGGCTCCTCCCCAGTTTCAAATAACCTCATTTCCAGTGACATGTTCCTTAAATGCAGATAATCAGGACACAATCGGTGCGACAAATAATAGCATCTCCAGACCTACCACTGATTGGCCAGGACAACGACCAAATGTTTAAAAAACAATCCTTACACACCAAGGTGGAGAAATATATATTTCCTGTGCTTCGTAGTATTTCCTCTGCTCCTCTTTAGATGTGAAGCTTAGGACAGCGTAGGAAGAACTCTAGCCTGACGGAATTACTCTGCATCCAGCAGTAGGGACGTGAAAGCCAAAACCAGGGTGATTTCGTGCAATCTCAAAGCACAAGGCTCCTGCTCCACTGCCCATTCAGGAAAACTAGTTACAGAACAAGGCCTTTGTACACAGAAAAGTGCAGTCAGGCTGATAACGTCTGTCTTTAGGCAGGATGTTTACGGCACTATTAGCTTTTCAAATTTACCGCGCCAGCCTTTTGTTAATGCTCTTAGTAATATTTGCCATTAAAAGTACTTGGTGTTGTGTGTGTGTGTGTAGGGGGGGGGGGGTTGAGGGGGGACCCTGCAATTTTTACGAAGCCAAAACTCTTTAGGGGCCAAGCTAAAAAGGAAAGTCTGCTTCTTGCTAGCTCGGTTTAAGTTCTTTTGCATTCCTGTACACCCAGATTTACACCGCTATACTCGTGAATGTGAAGTGCATAAGGAAGAATTTCCCAAACTAACCTGAAAGGTGAAATATACCAGCTGTGCAAAATATAACTAATAGGTGGATTTTATTTTTAAGTGTAAGACTTGTACTATATAGCTGGTTCCCGATGCATATTCTATATGCCATTGCTACTACGTGGAAATAATATATAATGTTATACATACAACCACAAAACTGTATATTTAATTTAGGAAAATATTAATAGGAACACTCAAACAAACAGCTTTCCTTTCCCGGTTTTCTTTTAACCAGAATCTGTTGTCTACTGCCCAAACACAAATCGCACCAACTGCCTACAACCCATAAAGGACGATTTAAACCCATGTTTAAATAGCAGCTGCACATTATTTTCGAAGGAGCAGAAAATAAGATTTTAAAAAATACTATGAAAAGCAGCAGACGATCGAATTGGAGTAATGAAGCTATTTACCTGTTTTGATTGCATATTTTAGTGTTGTTCTGCAGTTCAAGAGAATCTCTTCTAAAGTTTGTGGCTGATCCGACAGTTCCCAATTATATTCCTGAAGAAGCTCGTTTGGATAATGGAAATCAATAACTTTGGTTGATCTATCAAAATTTGTAACAATATACTGAAGTAAAATGTCCACGACGTCTTGCAGGAATGACAAGGTTGCTATTTCTCCATTGCACGCTGGCAAGAGATCTGGTGGGGGAGATGTGCATGAAATGTTAGCTTGATTTCATTTGGACAGACTTTGGACACAATCGCGCACATATCATGGCCAATTAGAGCTTTCCTCGTGGACTCGAATTGGAGAAGGATCGTGACCTACAGTCGGTGCAAAAACAAGCTCATGATTTTTTGCTTCTCCAGGATATAGGAACCAGATTTGATAGCTATTTAAACTGAAAATTTAGGTATAAAATCGATATTTTTGATCAGTTTTCAATGCAAACAAAAAAAGCTAAAGAAAAAAAAAAAGGCAGGGGAAAGAATTCCGGAAGGGAAATGTAAAAGCTATACGCAGTGGAACAAAAACAAGGTCTCAGGGCGCTAAAACAAAGCTGCTTGGTGAAATCCAGGGCACTGCAAATCATTTGTTGCCGACTCTTCATTCAATATTATTTGTAAAGGTTCTGGTGTCTCAAAACAGCCCCCCCCCCCTTTTTATTGAAACATGATTGGGCTCCTGCCACACAGAGTTATACTGAAAATACCGTACATTTGTTTTGCCTGTCAAGCAGCGAACTCTGCAACAGGATGCCAGCAGCTGGGTAGAGCCCATTGACTGCGTTGGACCCCAGTCAGCTGTTTAATTCCAGTGGGAGCGTTTCTCGGCAGCGCATTCCCATCAGGCTCTATAGATTTCTGGGCTATTTATTAGAGCAGAAAGGCTGGGCTATTCACACACCATAAATATACTCGCCTGTCGGCAAGAATTTCCAGTTTAACAACGTGATCCCGCGGATTATTCCCCAGGCAGAGAAGCTTGGAACTTTCACTTGTATGCGAAGCCATGTGGAATTGGATGTTTTAAACACGTTTTTCTTATTAAAATTGTCCCAGAGAAGTGAGGCAGGGAGATTTAAGGTACAGAATTATACACAAGGAGAGTCTAGTAGATCGCTGCTAGCAATCAGTAGCATTCTCTGAAGAGCAACGCTTAATTAAAAATGGCCAAGCCCTATTTCCAAATAGCATCGTCCCAAGCGTTAGCCTGTTAGTAGAATACTACGCTAGAGTAAGCTTGTCAATATCCATCACCTGCCAGTTAATGAATCCACTAAACCCCATCCCTCATATGCACAATAGGACTACTTTGTTTTGTAATAGACCAAAGAGCTGATGAATATATCGATTTAAAAAAATAAAATCCTCGCATCACGACAGACACCGGGAGCGAGCCTTACCTGCTGAGTGTAAAAATGCATAATTAACATCCGCTTTCGAGCAGCTACAGGGCTTTTTGTTGCAGGTGCAGGCCGAAGACTTCTCTGTTGACCCCAGGTCCTGCTTAGCCCCAGTTTCCATGGGCTTCTCTCCATCCCCATAGAGCAAAGCTAGCAAAGACACACAAAGGGCGCTTGAAGCGTAGGTAGCCCAGACATTCAAACCACATAGAATCAAAACCAGTGACCCTGCCAGGATTGGCTAATTTTACTCCCTTTGGATAAAACAAAGGGATTGGAAAGTCACTCCAGAATTCCTCAGGTTGCTGGGACGAATTGGTTTATTGGTTTGCTTATGTTTCTTACTAACCATTTTCAGGGAGCAAGCATCTCTCTATTTGCTACAGCAGCGTTTCCTCGCTTACCACAGAGTTTGGTGGAAATGCCTCCTGTAAACTTCTGGGCAACCTGACACCAAGCTTTTGCTGGAAAAATAAAAGAGGTGTTAGAGGGTTATTTCAAGAGGACTCGCTTATAAGACAATGGTCATCTAGAGAGCTCTCGCCTCCAGAGCTGTGTTTGCTTAAGCCTGAATGCCTTGGCCAGAAGTTTCCTTTCCCAGAGCTCTATTTATAATATTCAGATCTAGGAAGCAAACACTTTCAGAGGAACACAACCTGGTCACTTTCTTAGCAACCAGGAGAGCACATATCTTCCCCTTCACGTCAAATCCCTTAACTGCCCCAACCGCCCTCCTAGCCAGGTGACCCCCCCCCCCAGCCTCAGATGGATGTCGGTGCTGCTCCTCCCTGCCCAAGAGACTCCTGAGGCTTCTTAGGGGGTGCCATCACTCTGCCCGAAGAGAGCAGCCAGAGTCCCGAGTGAAGAGGGCTGGTCGTCTCTTTCTCTCTGCCGGAGTTGCCTTGGGTGGGGTTTGGCTTGTCCCTACGTTATTTGCCGCCCCATAGGACCCCATCGATAGGTCGCGTCTCCTTCGGGCGGGCACGGGGGTTCAGCTCTCTCCTCCAGCCCATTTGACACCAAGCCGGGGGAATGCCGGACGCAGGTAGCCCAGCCCGGGAAACGACTGGGAACTTTCCTGCTGAAAGCGCTGGAGTTCCACCGTCCACCTCCCCGTGGGCTCAACAGGCAACCTCCTACCTGTGCCGGGGTTCTCCGGGTCTCCAGATCCATCTTCAGACCCGAAGGACCAAAAGCCCGAGCCCGGAGTTGCCATCTGTGGAGCTGTGCCTGAAAGAGTGTGAGGAACTGGGCAGTGCCGCGACGCGCGCACGCGTGTGTGTGTGAGGAGTGAGTGCGTCCCGGGGTGTGTGTGCTCAGAGGGGAGGGGGAGAATGTGCCCCACTAGCTTAAGGTGGGAGGCGAGGGAGAAGCTGCGCTAGGCACTCTCCAGGGTGCTGATCTGCGCCCGCTCCCGTGGGGGGGGAGGAGGGATCCTACTGGGGGTGGTGGTGTTGTTTTATTCCGGTCTGAACCCTCCTCACCCTGGGGGGAAGGGGCAGGGGCAGGCTGTCTGAGTCACGATTCCCCCTTTGGCTCCGTGGAGAAGCGGGAGCAGACAGGCTCACCACAGCCTAATGCCTGCTCGGTGAGCCGATCAGTCCCACACAGCTCCTGTACGCCCCACGCCAAGACAGGAGTGCTACACAGGGAGATGGCGAGACAGCCCCAGGAAGGAGGCATTTAGCGCCTAGATGCAGCCGGCACGCTCCAGTAGGGGCTGGAGGCGGGCGCGTGTTGGCGATGACATGCAGCGTCCTGTCAGTTGCACTGGGTGACCTTGCTTTGGCACTGGGCTAGCAGCCTAGAGAAGGCGATCGAGCGCCACTGAGCACTGATCAAAGGATCAGCCGCCTTTTTTGTCTCGTCTATAAGCGCCCACAGACTGGCCCCAATTTGTAGCGCGAGGCGGCCAAACTGACCCCTAGTGTGGCGGGACGTGAACTTCTCTTAGGGCGATTTCCAGCTCTTTCAGTCTTGCAGAACTGGAAGCCTTCCTCGGCCCCTGAACGGTACTGTCTGTGGGAAGGGGGAGTTCATCAGGCAGACCCCCTATCAGCTGGAGAGCCAGGCCAGGCAGCGAGCTGCAAGGAGGTTGGCTCTGGCGGCTCGAGTTTCTCACACCTCGCCTGGTAGAGGCTGCTGGTGTCCCTGTGGCGCACGGCGAGCGAGCTCAGACGGGAGCGCACGGCTGCCGAGAGCGCCAGAGCGGACAGGTCTCTCGCCATTACCGAGCAGCACATAGCCAGCCGCTTTGAGCGACTTCCAGCTAGGGGGGGTAGCGGAGCGGGAGAGGCGAGGCTGGAGCGTGTCGGGAACTTGCCCCCAAGGAGGCAGCGCTGCCGTGCATGCTTCCCCGCCCCCCTCCACGGCTGCTGCCCTGAAAGCGACCGAGGCCCAGCCAGCGTCAAAGAAGCTGCTGCCTGTCAGAGCCCCGCATGGAGTGTGCGTCACACACTGCCCCCTAGCGCACGCGCCTTTGGCTGCCGGGCGGTGCAGTAGGCCCGGCCGCTGTCACCGAGCGGACTCTTGATGCACCAGGCCGCATAAAGGAAGAGCTTTCCTCGCCCGCTCTTCATGCTGCTGCTGGTCGCCCACACAGCAACTCTCGCTCAGACAGTATGGCGACAAGAGCGCCATCTCGGCTGCTTGGCTGGGCGAATACACTGGCCAGAGAGATGAATGCACATGGCAGGAGGCTGGCGAGGACCACCCATCACAGCCCCTCCTGCCGCACAGCTGCCTGAAAGAGAGCCGTGGCCCGCTACCATGGCCTTTTCACCTGCCCCTTTCAACAAGTGGGGAGGTGGGGGCGGCCACGTGTATTGACGGGTTATTATCCCTCCCACACGCATCTCCCACCCCGTGGCAGATTCGGTTTCCCATGCCTGCCTCTGCGATACTGCCCTGCCCTCTGATTTCCAAAGGGAACTCTTTGTGCTGGAAAGAAAGCTCTCCCCTGGAGCGTCGCGGGACTGAACAAAGCCCCACAAAGAGACCATAATCACAGTCATTAATTGCACAATGGAGCGGAGCAGATTGGAAGGACTGGCACAGGGAAGTCTGGGAAATTGCTCGCTTGATTTCTCTTCGGTGGGTGGGTGTGTTTAAAAAGACAGCAGCCCTTCTTCGATACACGAGGCCTGACAAGAGTTTAAAGCGTGGCCAGCCATTGTGCAAAGCTGATCGCGGGGGAAATGACAGGCTGCGGTCAGTTCAGGTGCTGCTAAGATTTCTCTTCTGGAACTAATTGACAAGCCACGGTAGGGGCTGGGAGTTGAAACGCAGGAGAATCCTGTCGGAAAGAAGGGCTTGCTGGGCTTTCCTAAATGAACTCCAGTTTTGTGGGAGCAGAAGTTGATTCTCTGGCACGCACCATCCCGCAGTCCTGCCTTTCTCCCTGCCTCTGGGAAATTAGGTTCTGTGGGTGAAACGCTGCCCTTCGGGGACTTGGCAATGGCCATTGAATTGTCACTTATTTCACTCGAAGACTAGCTCACTTCCTGCCCTTGGGTGCGCAGCATTACTAGTAGGCCTGCCTTCTTCCCGCGCTTCTCGGGCATGGTTGAGCCAGAGCCCATCACAGCCAAGTTCAAACTGCTGCTTCTCCCGGAGCCGGTGTAGGCAGGAAACACACCAGAATGCCAGGCCGAGCAGCCTGGCTGCTATGGTGGCAGAGAACGGCCAGGCTAATCACAATCAGAGCAACAGCATTACTGTATTATTTTCCATACGCAGAGCAAATCAAAGACGCCTCCGTAGAAAGCAAACAGTCCCGAGTGCCACTGCCGGAGGAGGTGCCAGCCCAGCAGGGCCGTCAGGCGAAGGCGGTCCTTGCGGGAAGGAGCCTCCTTTGTTCCCAGAGCAGCGCTAAGTCCAGTTAAGGGCCCCCGTAGCGCCTGGTCTGCTCTTCTTGCAGAGACTCTGCACCGCGCTCTCCTTAAACAAACCTGAGGGAGGGAGCAGAGACTCGGTGTCTGCATGTGAAATAATAACAGATCTAGCTTTGATTCGCCAGTTGACACCAGCATTAAAGAAATACGGAACACAAAACCCCCGGCGTTTCACGCAAGGTGGCTGGCAGCCGGCTGCTATTGGCTTCATCCCCTCCTCTCCCCGGGATTTCACCTGTGCTGGGAGTAATTCAAACGCTGCCAGGCGTGTCATTGAGTTTCTCATTGATGTTTATTTGCTTTGCCTCTTAGTAATAAAGGGAAAAGCCGTTTTTAAAAGGATTTGGAAGATCAAAACCGACACTCTATAGTCAATTTTACATTACAGCAATTAAAACACACACGCACACACACACACCCAGCCCTGTACACAGTTAAACAAAAAAAAAACCCCAACACCATTGATCACACTACACCTATGGGCAGAGGGAAAATATACATTAAGGGTCTTTTAAAAAATACGTTGTGTAGGACTGTATGTTGATGGCTTTGCTCCCGCCAGCAAGCTCAACTGTCTCCGCAAGAACACCTACTCTGAGGGGGAGCAGGATCTGTCCTCACTCTGCACAATATTGCTGTTATAAAATGTGTCTTTCTTGTCTCGCAGCTGGGAACAAGTAATTACCAATCACTGAAGCATAAAAGCAAACCTTTCAGTTATAGAATTTATTTTTAAAACAGGTGAAACTGTGAAGAAACAAATTATTTCTGTTCTTTCCACTATTTTCTCTTTAAGTGGAACATATTAATAATGATATTCAACGACAGGGGAGCAAAAATGACTAATCCACATTTTTCTAGTCCCTCTCAGCTCTGCAAAGTCCTTAAAATCCATTGCTAATTTGGAGAGAGCAAATCAAAGAAGATCCAGGCGTTCCCTGTACAAGCTGTGATCACAGGGCAGAGGTGGGGGAGGTGTTACGGGTATGTTTCTCTACATTTTATTAATTATTATTATTATTAATTTTATTATTAATCATTTCCCAGGTGAAAATCAGAAGAACTGTACAGAAACTGCCTGGTGTGTTTCCACTGATCCATGATTTCCCAATTTAAAAATAAAAAAAAGTTGAGCAAAAAAGTTGTTTTTGAAATTCTCTCATTTTTAATAATACTGTGCTAATTACATAAGCATGAAAATTGTGTGTTTTAAATACAGGAATTTTAATTAGACAGTTTCCCTTTAAAACTGCGTTAGTCCGTACGCTACAGTAATTCATATTCACATACACAAAACACACTGTAAACTGAAAATACTGGATATAAGCATACAAAAAGTGGGGTATAAAATAATAATAAAAAAGATTATGCTAATGAAAGCCAAGTGGCAGCAAGAGCAGTAGCTAAACCTGCTGGATAAGGCGCCGGCGCTGAGAGGTTTTCCGTAGCAGTTTTCGGTAGTCATAGGGATTATCTTCATTTTTGCTCTCTTCCAGGGGACTCTCCGCAACCCTTGACCTAAGAATTAAGCACAGATGTGCTTTAGAAATTAAAGTCAAAACATTTGCTTCTGCAAACACTGCTAATCGACTGCTTAACCTCCACCCTCAGGAAAAAAACAAAAACCTTTTCCAGGCCTTTCTCCCCTTCTGCAGTTCGAAGCAAGCATCAGAGCAAACATGTTGTACAGGAAGCAGGGGAACATCAACTAAAAACATGTTTTTGTGAAGAAGGGGAATTATGAAGGACATAATGCAAGTGTGAAGATAATAGACAGGGGCTTGTGGGGACTCCTCATCGTGCATCAGTAATCTCAAACTAGCTGCACAGGGGCACCCTGCACATATGAGAGAGCAGGATCTGTCCTCACTATACAGAATCAGTCCTTAGTGGGTGTAAATCAGTATAGCAGCACTGATATCAATTTAGCCATGACAAGTCACATTAAATGGGGAACTAAACATGGGGGCACAGAGAAGTCGACAAAAATGAATATCGGTATTTTAAAAAACAGAAAGTTTTTTTTTAAAAAGTTATGCTTCCACTTAGAGAACAGACATGACTAACAGAAGCTGGACCATTCCTACAAGGTAACAGAAGTCTTTAAAATATAATTGGATTATCCTGAAAGTATGCATTTTAAAATCTGTTCATATCTGGTGAACTACACTAAGGATACATTTACACAGCCTTCCGTAAATGGGGGGAGCTGTCAGGAAAGGAAGCCCATATAGGCTTCCCCCATTCAGAGTGGGCTGTGTGAATGTGCCATTAGGTGTCCAGTGTTGAGTTCACAGTGCTAACAAAAGAGGCAAAAGGGCCCAGTTCTACAGGACTTTGCTTATCCAAGGAGCCGCAGTGATGCTGGTTCAGAGGCTGCAGCTGGTACAGAATGCAGTGGCCCGTTTACTTATGGGAACGGGTTGCAGGGAGCACATAACACCGGTGCTCCAAGCGCTGCACTGGCTGCCAATAGTCTACCAGGCCAAATTCAAGGTGCTGGTGTTGACATATAAAGCCCTACATGGCCTAGGCCCTACATAACTGCAGGACTGCCTCACCCTTTGTGTTCTTAATCGGCTCCTGTGGTCATCCGCGGGGGCCATCTTGGAGGTCCTTCAGACAAGGTGGATAGGCAATGATCATAGGACTTTTTCGGTGGTCGCCCCTAGGCTGTGGAACTCCCTACCTGAGGGGGTCCGATTGACCAAGAACATTGTCTCCTTTCAACATGGCTGTAAGACCTGACTGTTCTGTAAGGCATTTGGTGAGGGAGAGGAGTAGGGAGGGGTGGGGTTTTATTTTCCCAGTTGTAGGTTTTTGGTAATATTGTGTATATTTTTAAATAGATGTTGTTTTTATTGATTTTATGGAATTGTATTTTATATATGTTGCTTGCTGCCCAGGGCTGCCAGAGGCAGGATGGGTGGATAAAAATATAATAATAAATAAATTAAATGGCCAAGGCCATGATCCAAAACCCACTCACTTCATAGTAGTTCCACAGAAGCCATACTGCCAAAATGCTTAACTATAACAGTCATTTAACTAATCATCCCCCAAACAAGTAGCAAATTGTCTTCTTTATTTTGTGAATCTGGAGTTCTCTCAATAACTTCTGACTCAACATTGAGAAGGTTCTGGTGGAAGATGGGCAAACTTAAGGTCTCCTTCTGCTTCAATGTAAGTGAAGGGCAAGCCTTCCATTGATGCCCTGGGAACAATGATTTCCTCAGGTTGCTGGTACACATTTCAGAAATATTTAGAGGAGAAAGGACAAAGGACAAAGGTCTGGTGCAATTTATGAACCCAAAAGGCAAAATTAACCTAGGGATGGTGAAGACTTATTGCTATTACAATATGGATCCTAATTCAAGGCTTTCATAAAGACTCTTTTTGTGCTGTGCTGGTCTACTGCTATAGAAAAAAAATCAACAGTAGTTAGTTTAAAGCTACATGTATCCTTGTGTTTTGTGCTGTTTTGGATATCCTTGTTTTAAAATTAGTTGTCTCTATCTCTTCTTTGTATGCCCTGGTTCTGCTGAAATAGCCTTCTGTTTCCTTGGCTAAACTTTTAATAGTGTTGTTTAATCCCCTTAAGATTTTTGCTGGCTCATATCCTGACTGACTGAGCCGCACTTTTTACAGGCAGCAGTTTTGCTTGCTAACGATAATGAATTTAGAGCACAGAACCAGCTTCCAATGGCACCTTCCTGCTGAAGTAGTGAGGAGACTTGACTGGACAGGCAAGAAAATGGCCACCTGTTTGAGCCCTCTTTGGAGGGGAGCTATGCCATGTGTACAATGCCAACCTTGCCTCTTTACTCTCCTCCAGCCCAGAACACGTGTGAAGATTGGGCTGGAGTGGAGGGTGGGGTGTTGAGGATTGAGCAGCAGAGTACACATAGTTGCAGCCCTCCCTGCCTTTCTCCAGGGTGGTTCCTCCCCAGCCCTGCGTGAATGCTGAGATATGCAAGCCCAACCACTCAGGCATTCAGGATTATCCTGACCTCTTCTGCTTGCAGTAGCAACCTCTGTCACTCCTTGCCCCAGCTTCCACCTCTAGTAAACAAAGTAGCAACTTTGTTGTAGGGAATAATGCTAATGGAATGCGGAGAGAGCTTAGTCCTTGGAGCCAACCTAGCCTGCAGAGCCAAAAGGAGTAAGGACATAGTGTTGATATTCCCAGTCACGAAAGGCATTGGCCAGGGTGGCACCATACAATAGAGGGGTTATGCTCCATATAAGTCCTGCTCAGATCTGTATGGTATAGATGACAGTTTCTATAAGATTCAATACGTTAATCCTACATGTTCAGCATTTTAATTCTTGTTGGTCACCGAGTACATTAACAGAAGCCTAATCTAAATCAGATGTAAAGGTTAAAAAAGAAGTCTATCCATATGTAGTTGCTAAGGATGGTTATTAGAGAGTTCCTGGTGCAGACCATTCATTACTCAATCCTTTCCTAGAATGACAACAGATTATTTGGCCAAGGCCATGAGATAAAAGGTGTTGATTTCCCATTTGAAGAAGGGGATATGGAAACATGGCATCGGCAGACATAAGGCAATTTATCTCCAAAGGGAAGAAGAAAGTTTGACAATAGTTAAGAATGAGACTAACACTTGGACTGGACAGACATCAAAGGTTTGGGGATTATACAAAAGCCTGGCACAGAAATGGATGTGTACTTCCTACTTAGATCCAAGAAGAGGGCCAGGCTCAATGACTGAGAAACCTGTTAAGACAATGGTGTTTTCAGACAGATGTGGGGCTGCCCACCCCTGGAGCTGTTTCAGGGTGTACCCCCATGTCTGCCCATTCCCAGCCATGCTGGGGTCCAAATCAGAAAGACTTGGTGGGTTCCCCTGTCTGCCTGCGTGGTGCCCCCCCCCACCATAGAGTTGCGTGGGCTAGAGTGCAACGGCCGGCTGGAAGCAGAGCAGCAGCCTGGGTCCATGCATTAGTTTAGTTTATTACATTTTTATGCCGCCCCCTCCTGGTTCTGCAGCTTGGGGCAGCTTACAACAATAAAAATAACAAGTAATATAAAATTCAATATAAAACAGCATGAAAACATTAAAACCTGGCAGAGACAAAGAACTCCCCCCTCCCCATCACCTGTCTCCCTCACCAAAAGCCCAGTGGAACAGCCAGGTCTTACAAAAAGAGGGGATGTCTAGGGACAGGTGGACCTCCAGTGGGAGTCGTGGTGCAGCCACCGAGAAAAGGGGACATTTAAAGAGTCCATTAGATGGACTACTGCTCCACTCCTGGGTTTGGCTGGCCTGCTCCGCCAGTGGTGCTCTGGGATGTTCCAGTAAGCACCTCCAGTGGAGCTGGCCTGGGGCAGGCACAGCTTGCTCTGTATCTGCTCCGCCTGCACATCTGGTGGGGTGCCTTTAGATAGACAAGCCACCCTGGGGTGAAGCGGGCTGGAACAGCCAGCACTGAAGCAGCCCGTCCATCTAAAAATGCCCATTTATGAACTGAAATTAAAGGGTGAGATTCTGAGTGGGGAATTCTCTAAGGCAGAATGCAGGGCCAAATACAGCCTGTGGCAATTTCAGAGTAAAGGAGCAGAGATGCAAGGATAGGAGACAAATCTATGATCTGGACATGCCTCTTCCTGAGTGCACCCCTTAAACACTTCTGCCTCTCAGTTTTTATGTGGTCCCTGAGAGGAAAAAGGTTCTCCACTCTTGCTCCAAAATGTAATGAATGTAGACTGCATGCTTTAATATTTCTTTTCAACAGCAGTTAGTCTTACTCTGAACCATTTTTTTTCAACATTTATCTTGAACTTTTTTTATATATAAACTTTGTTTTATTTCAAAGCTTGTGGGTGTATTTTATGAAAGTGGGAACTGAACCCCCTAAGTGGACCTATTTCAACATACAGGTGAACCACTTTTCACATGGGCCACGGTGGGTGGGGGTGTGTTTCCATGGACCTTCCCCACCTCCACCCATCTCCACACACTGAGCATTGGGCATTGGTGCCCATTGCTCTGTATGTGGGTGATGGGTGGAGGTGTGTGGAGTGTGGAGCATGCATGAACCCCCAACCACTGCCTGTGGTGTTCCTACGGGCACCCTCCCGCACCCACTGTGACGTTTGCATGGGCACCCCCCTGCCTGCACACATGGGGAGGGGGGGGGGCGACTGTGTGAAAAGGGCTTCAGTTGAAAATTTTCTCACAAGGGAAATACTCAATATTTGACATTGGGTTGACATTTGTGAAATCTAGATTGTTGTGTATTCTTTCTAAGGAACATACTCCTTTGTAGCAGGCTAAAATAGAAAGCCTGTAAGGACTGCAAGTGGCAAAACAAAAGTCATGGCTGTGTTTAGTTGTGCAGCAGAATTCAGGCAACATCACCGCTAACCGCTGCCATCTGACTCTTCCACCTAGCTACTTTACTCTCTCTCCTCTCACTGGCCAATTCAGAAGGTATTTGGAGCTGATGGTCTCCCCACTT
Organism: Sphenodon punctatus; assembly: GCA_003113815.1. Taxonomy (NCBI): domain Eukaryota; kingdom Metazoa; phylum Chordata; class Lepidosauria; order Sphenodontia; family Sphenodontidae; genus Sphenodon; species Sphenodon punctatus. Next base: position 779,720 of record QEPC01000286.1, read on the forward strand.
GTACAACTGTTTTAAATCAATTAATTTGTCTGCCTTATTTTCCTGTGTGCCCTGTTCAGTTAACTTCATATCAAGAAAGTCACTAGAATTGGAATTGCTACTAGTTTGTTTTTTTAAAACACATGCAACATCTTTAATAAAAATGTATTTTTAATTGATTTAGTTAGGCTAATGAATACCTCTGTGGGGACACTTTTAAAGAGACTCCCACCAGGCTTATAGCAATTTAGCTTAATGAACACATTTTGAGAAGCTGGGTGGGTCTCTGTGAATGACCCACACAATTCTGAAATGCTTTTCATCTTCATATTTGGCAGAGTACATATGGGACATCCTTCATGGCAGAGTTCAAGGCATTTTTTGTTCCTCTTTTGGGGTCTTTGGGATGTGGTTTTATGTTACTGATAGCTAGCAAAGTAAAATAGAGTTTTAAAAATGATATTTACCACAATCTTGGTAGTATTTGTTTTTAGATTAGAAGAATTTAGATAGATGATGCTTCTAACTTTACAGTTAGGAAGAAAAATGCAGTTTTGGATGCTACAGTTCAGGCATTTAGAATTGCATACATATAAATGCACATATACAATTTGCACTCACAGTTGTATATGTAATCATGGACATGGCACATCCTAAGTATTTGTGCATGCACAATTCTTGTAATCTTGTGCTCACTAGCTACAGCACGTTACACAACTGTTTTGTGTTCTTGAAAAATGGAAATTAGGCACATCCGGATTATCTTCAGAATGGCTAGACCAGCAGGTAGACTGGTGGGAGTGATTTTTGCCTTAAAGCAACCACGTTAAGAATCTGCTATACCTGTTGTTCAGTACAGTGGAAGGAGGAGTGTGCCACTTGACAGTCCCTTGCTGGACTGCCTTTTTCTCTGGCCCGGTTTTGTTTTCAAGAGCAGGGAGCATATACAGTATATGAAATGTATGCATGTGCGTGTGAGTGAAAAGGCAGCAGGGTGGTAGAGGGTATTTTCCCTTGGACAGTAGATCTCTATATATGAAAAGGTGTAGATGGAACAGTTTTGCCCTGTAAACGTCTTCCCCTGCCTTTTTGTCTGCTATTCTGGAGTCAGTCAGAAGTTGCAGTATAATGTGCTGCTTCAGGGTCTCAGGAGGAGAGGAAAAGGTAAGAATCAAGTGGTTCAGTTCTGGGTAAAGAACTCTGCTTAATTAAAAGTTTTGAATACAAAAATCCTGAAGCTGTGCAGCAGAAGGTCTATCCACCTTGTCTGGAGTTGCGGAGGCAGAAAAAAACCCTAACAAGGATGTTCATTAAGAGGGATGACACCTGAGCAAGCTAACGGCAGGTCAAATTTTGCCTTCAGTGCTGCAAATAGGCTGAAGCATGATAGTATCACTTGAGAAAGAAAACTTGCTAACTGAAGAAAAAATTCACCCAAACATATATACATTTACCTAATTCTTAGAATTATTTCACTTTATAAGGCATTGTTAATAATTGTTTTACATCTAGTTTAAATGTAAACACTGGTGTTTTCAGTATGCTAAGGATGCACTTCTGTTTGTTTAGTGCCAACACTAGCTAAAAGCGCCAGTGAATGGTTACACTGGTGCTAAGGGCTAGCTCCAGCACTAGGAAAGCAGAGGATTACATTGCCCATTAGGCAATTTTTATTTTTCTTGACATTGTTTGGTATTATTTACCCTTCTGTAATCCTCCGAGTTGAAGCTTTGGGCTCAGTTGGTGACCTCTTTTCTCTTGTGCTAGAGATGCTTTCATTTGATACGGAATCACTAGATGAAAATTCTTGGTAATAGAAATCTTCTAAATCTAGTACCTTGCCCAGACTGCAAGTAAATAAACACATTGTCACCAACTCTATTCTTAGCAAAAAGAAGCATAAGGTATAGTCATTTCTAAGGATTTTTAACACATTGATGGTGCTTTGAAAATGCTATGGAGCACAAAAACCTAGTACTGGAATAAAACTATTGTAAAATGTAAATGTTTATAATTTTGAAATAATAATAGTTTAGAATTAGATCCCACTGTCAGATATATAAAGAAACACTGGTATATTTTAAGGCCAGCTGCTATGCCTAGGGATGCATCTGCTTGAGTAAAATATGTGCATCACTGTTCCTCAGGGCAGTGCTGAGACCTAAAGGTCTACAATTACTGGATAACTTTCAGCAATGCCATTCTTACTGATATAATTAGGACTGTGTTAGTATTTCCATTGTAAGCACCTATTTTCAGGGATTTATGCATTCACTACAAGTATGCACTGTAAGATGCAATTTAGCTTCAGCTACTCCAGGAGAATCAAATGAAAAGCAAGCATTTAGTGACACTCCGTGGAGGGCTTTGTGCTTAAAGATGAATGCATGGATTATGTTGATCCATAACATAACACTCTGCCCATAACTCAGAGGTAATCATCAACTGTATATTTAACTCTTTCATGACAAAAGGAACTTGGATTTTTAGGAGATTCTCAGTGCAACGCAGAGACTGTGGCCCTTTTCACACAGACACTCTAACACCGATAAAATGGATGTTACATTTCATTATACATGTTCCAGGGCAACACTGCAGCCCTGCAACATGGGCCCTTTTCACACGAGATGCCTCCACCCAGCGTCACTGGGTGGGTACCCCACCCCTTTGCAGCGTCTGAGGTGGGTGGGGTGCATTTTGCTGGGTGGAGATGGGTGGAGGTGTCTGTGTGAACACCACGGGTGGTGGGTGTAGGTGTGTGCATGTTCCCATGCAACACTCATCTTCACCCACGGATCAGCCAGCATTGGAGTCCATTGCACCACCCACCCACGGAGCAAAACACTCCCCTCCCCCCCCCCTGGCATGGGCCAATGGCACCCCCCCACCCGCCTGTGTAAACAGCAAAACACCCCCCCCCCCCATGGCAAGGGTCTGCTGACACCAGTGAGACACAGTTAGAGAGGCCCCACAGGAGCCCACAAGCAGACACACCCACCGGGAAAGACTCCGAACGCCTGCCCGGGAACCCTTAAAGGAGAAGCGAGAGAGAACATGAGTGCGCCGGGTCCCAACATGCCAGGCAGAAAAGTAACAGAGAAAACGAAGGGAGCCAGCACCACAACATGTGCGGGAAGGGGTAGGGTAAGCAGAGGGAGCCAGGGCCGCCCAGGGGAGGGGGGCCCAGGTCAACAGCACTGGGGAGAAGAAGGGGGGGGCAGGACGGCAACTGACAGCACACCCTTCCCGACACGGGGCAGAGGATGCAATGCAGCTCCAGCACCACCCGCATCCCCACGCCAAACCACATTCATGGGGCCTAGGGAGGAGAGCACATTGGAGAGTGAGGTAAGAGCAAGGGTACCCACCCACACAGGGGAGGGCGCTGACAAGCCCCGAGTACACACCGGGGAAACCCTGGAGGACAGCTGACAGCTACACCATTCCCCCTCCACAGAACACTGAGACCCTGGCTCACAGCACCACCAGGGAGACAGACGAGGAGGGCCTCCATGGCAGTCAGGTAAAACTGTGGGACCCCCTGCGGGGGAGGGGGGCTAAGGAACACCCCCCAGGAGCAACAGGGGTTCAGCAGGACAACAGCTCACCCCAATACATTCCTCCAACAGGAGACCACCTGCTCCACTGCCACAACAGCCACCGGGCGGGCCCCAAGCCACAAAGCTGGATGGTCCCCCACAGGTGGAACCAGAAAGGAGGAACCCTGGTCCAGGGACGAGACCCTGGAATTCATACACATGTGGGGGGCTGAAAAGGTTCAGTACAACCTGGTACGCAGCTACAAGACCAAATAGGTCTACGAAGCCATTGCCCAGGAGATCCAGCAATTGGGGTACAATAGGGATGTCACCCAATGCATGCAACAGGCAAAGGACTTGAGGTCCAGATATAAACATATCAAGGACAATAATCACAAGTCTGGCCATGCCATGTGCACAATGGAGTTCCACGACGAGCTGGATCGGTTCCTCTCCATGAACGGGGACATCGTGGCTTCCTGCATCCACAGCACTGCTTTCGCCATGGGCAGAAAGCGGGCAAAAACAACACACACACCCTGCCCAAACCTCCGGAGCAGGGGGAGCCCTCAGCCCCTGGTGAGGCCAACCAGGATGTGGGAGGAGGAAGGGAGTGCACCATGTAGAGCACCAGATGCCAGCACATTCCAGGCCACGCACTCCAATCACTCAGCAACTTTCCGTGGTACCACACCACACTAGCCACACGCACACCCCGACCCCACTTCCAGGCACAATCACACTGATCAATCAACTGCGCCACATGACCCCGGTTCGCACCCTCAGCTCCCTCTATTGCTCTTGGGCTCCCTTCACTCCACAACAACCACCACCAAAACACCATGCCCTTGCAGTTGAACCGGGTCCCATTTGTATATAGTTGCTCTGTCACAAGGCCTCAGCGTTTGGTGCAGCAAACTGGGTGTAGCATGCACACCTGTCTGGGTTCCCATTGGTACTGCCCCTGTGCACTGGCCGGAACGCATATGCAATGCCAACGCTGCTGCTTTCAGTAGCCATGAGGTACTGTCCCATGGAATCGCCTTGATTGCTGACCCCTCCCCTCCCCGCCCCCTCTGTGTCCGAGCCTCACCAGCATATGGTGGATGAGGGTTCTGCAGCTGGGGCCCCTCATTCTCCTGACCACCTTTTGTCAGGCCAGCTGCCACTGATGTGATATTATATGGCGGACCCTTGCTGGTTTCCCATCCCATCCTCCCCCGGGCCCTGGCCTGGCTCCCTCCTTCTTATCCAACAGGAATGTGTCTGCCCTGTGTGGGTTCGCGGTTCCCAGACCTGCTGAGCCAGGCCACTATCAGCTGGCCAAGGTCACCCTTCTGAGCGAATACTGTTTTGGCTCCATCCGAGCTCAATCACCGCTGTTCGCCATCCACTTCAGTTATTCTCCAGATAGCTGCGTTTGTGCAGGCCATGTCCAGCCATGGAACGGGCCATGTCTTCAATTGTTGGGCTGGTGAAGAGTGGCTGGTGTGTTCCACCATGCTGCTGGGAACCCTGTGGTAGAACCATGGATGTGTCCATGGATGGTCAGGCCCTGGGGGTAGTGACTGGGTGGGCCTGGTGGGAACCGTTGGGCTGTTGTGAGCTCTTTGGTGGTGACCAATGCACTCCACCCTGTCGTTGCCAGGTCCCTGTAGCCACCTCCCACTTCCTCTTCTCTTCTAGCTGCTGTGATTGTGTTCCTGATAGTGTTGCAGATGGGGGGGCAGGGGGGTTGGCCGGTCAGCTCCAGCATGCGCCTTCAGTGCTTCGTGCTGGGGCCAGGGTGTAATGGGTGATCCATGAGTTACCCCTGTGTGTGTATGTCCCGTTCCCCCCCCCCCCCCATGTGTGGGCTCCCTGGCTGTTCCAGGCTGTGACCTGCCCTTATGGTGGTCTTCCTCTCCCTCTCTCCTTTTGTGCAGGCGTTGTTACTGAGGGGACCTGGGAGCAGGGGGTGGGGATCCGGCTGGTCCTGCATGTGCTGCAGTGGGTACACTGGACCATGCCTGAGCGGATCACTGGAGCCGGGTTTGGTGTTGCTGGCCCTGTTGTGGGATCTGATCCACCCCACCACTCCAGCTTGTTGGTGCTCTGTGTAGTTGCTAGTTATTTGTCGTGAGCCTGTTGCTCTCACTGATTTGTGCTTATTGTTTGCGTTGCTTGGTTCCCCTTGGTGTCTGAGCTCTCCTTCCCTTTGTTGTACCTCTCTCTCTGTGTGGGCCATGCCTGGTTGCTGTGGGGTGCTTGTCTTGCTGGACATGGGTCTGTAGCTGTGTGTTTCCCACCCCTCCCTGTGGTTGTGACTTCTATTGGTGGGTCCCCTTTGACTTGGCCCCTTGGTGATGTGTCATCTAGGTCATACCCCCTCCGCTGTTTGTGTGGGTTCCCGTGTCCCACGCATCTCTGGCGTCCCATTCCCCCCTCCTTGTTGTCTGATGGGGTGTGCGGGGGGCTGTCTGTCCATGTGACCCTTGCTTTCTCTGCCCCCACTTCCCTGCTGTTGTGTGGGGCTCATCTTGAGTCCTGTGCATCCCTGCCCAGTGGGCAGCTACTGCATTTCAGGTAGTTTGTGTTTTTTGGGAAGCGCCTGTCTTCTCTGTACCCTCTGATCCTGGCTCCAATGTGCGCTTTGACGCTAGCCACTGTCACCTCAGCTGTCCTTTCCTGGCATGTTGTTCTGGCATTTGGGGGTGTGTGTCTGTGGGTGGTGGTCCTTGCCAGGGGTTGGGGTTGGTGTCATCCCCACCAATTTCAGGGCTTGTCTGTTCTTCTGGCCCCCCTCCCCCGGTTGGGGTCCCTGCTGGGTTTCCTTGTGTGTGTGTGCACTGTGGTCTGCGGGCGGGGTCTGGGTTTTGGGGGTCTGCGGTGCCCGACTGTCTGGCCTGTGTCTCAGGACTTGACTGGAACTGCTTCTTTGTATCTGTTGACATTCCAGCTCCCTCCTCCCCTGCCCACTTGGAGTCTGACAGTGTAGGGGTGGGGCCATGTGCTGCAGCTTTGTTTGCCCTCTCTCGGCCATAGTTTACCGTCACTGAGCGGGGCGTGGTTTCCCCTCCTCTCTGTGTATGGGAAGTCTGCATAAATGCTCTGGGTGTTTGCTTGGTGTTGCCCTGGGTGGGTGGGTGCCCGATGGGTGTGTGTTGACCCCTCTGTCACGGAAGAACATAGGGTCACACACGTGTAACATGGGACTACATGTAGACTACAAGTCTGGTAAATATGTAATGCCAAAGGTCCCCCATGTATGTAAGGCTACAACTGAGAGCTGTATAACTCAAATTAGGGCTCTGACACGTCACCAGGCTACAGGAAATATAAAGAGATTCCAAAATGTGTATTGAAAACTCTTGCCAGACAGCCCTGTTGACATTTAGATGGGCCTTTGTGTTTGCCTGGGTTGGTACATGACCGACCCCATGATTCCCCAAAGGTGAGAACAGAGACAAAGAAGGGGAAAACTATAAAAGGAGCCAGTGAGTCACCTTGAGACTCTTCCATCCTAAAGCCATCTTGAGAGCTGATCTACATGTGAAAGCCTGCCTGCCACAGTTAGGCTGCAGAAACATGAACTGAGAGGAGGATTTTGCACTCTAAAGCGAGAACCCAGCCGCTTATGTTTAAGGGCTGAGAGAAACCAGAACTTCTGGACCTTGGTAGGGTAAGATGCGTAATTTAGGAACTCAACCAGTAAGGTCAGGAATGCGTTATATTTACCTTTGATTTCTAATAACCACTCTGTATCAACTATCTTGCTTATGTAATCAATAAACTTACTTCTTATCTTTATGAAGAAGTGTCTGTGTCTAACATTGGAACACAAGTGAGCAACAAGAGCCCTCAAGCTCTTGCGAACCCAGAGAGTAAAGAGTCTGTAAACAGGAAGGATTGGGCCCTTGTGTGACAAAGGAGTTTCATTGTGGCACACTTGAATTAGCCAGAGAGAGAAACTGATTCAAGAGAGCTGTGCGCAAGCGAAACTGAGTCACTCAAACCCGGTAAAGTGGGGGTGAGAACCCTCCAACCCATGACACCCTCCCCTTCCTTCCCCACAACCCCCATGTAAACGTCTCCCTGCTCGGCGCCGCTGGGTGTGCTCACCCACCCATCTCCACCCACGGGGCCCGCGGCAGCGTCCATGTAAAAATGGGCAATGTCACTGATATACACCTTGCTCTAGCTGGTGGTGGCTGAGAGGGATTACCAATGCAGATGTTCTTCAAAAAGATTTGTTGGTCTTGTTATATTACATCAGATAGTGTGACTCAGCATTACTGTTGTCCTTCTCAGACTAACCCTTCTAAGACAGAGTGAGTCATGTTAGTGTGGCAATAATGAAAAGCTTGCATGGTTGCTGCCCGAGCTCTACCTATTCAGTGGAAAAAGCTCATTAGTTTCCTAAAAATTAAAAAAAAAGGGAAATGACTAGAGAGAATATGAGATGTGAAATGACTAAAGAGAATATGACTAAAGGGAATATGAGATGTGAACCAGAAAAGAACAATGGCAAAAAAGAGAAGAAATATAAATACAGTAAGTAATAATTTAATTGTAAAACAAATTGGTTAAATAAAGCTGAATGGGAATACTATGAGAGGGAAATCATCATTTCCATCTTTCTCTCCATCCATGCACACGTATGTTAGATACAGTGTTTGCATTGTGCAGCTTCAGGCAAAGAAAAACACTGACGTTCTGACTGTATAGAGCACCACCTGTAAGGTACTGAAATTTGTAGGCAATGAGGGCGCTTAGAACCTCTTAGGTTTGGATCTTACAAGCAGAAAGAGCCACCATGCTGCTGCATGTAAAATAACAGGGGAAAAAACACTAAGGAGCATAATCTGGACTGGATGTACATGAAGTGATAGCACACAGCAGTTTAAAGAAGTACAGAACCAAATATGAGCATATATATGCTGGTCATATATTTGCTAAAAGCTGTGTATTTGCCAGAAACCCCAAGATCCAAGAGAACAGAATGAGACAATATAATTTGGATCCTGTGCCTTGTCCGGAGACTTGCCAAAGTGTCATACTTAGAAAATAGGTTTACAGTTTAAGTGTCAAGGCTATTTTACTTATTAACAATATTTCTTAATTAAACGGTAGTTTTTTTGTTTATTTTAAAGGCTCTTTCTTTGGGATGAGGTGGTTTTCTACCTGTATGAAATGGATGCTCATCCACAGTGACCTGGAATTTTAAGACCTATCAAATTGTTTGGTTTGCTTTGGGAATGCCTTTCAGCTGGATCATATCTCAATTTATTAGTATGATTGCATTGCCATTGTGAAAGTCTCATTCAGGCATAAAACTGCAAAATTAGAGATGAGTACTCGTTTATTGCAGCAAAGGTTGTATGATGTCAACTGTTTTAATATAGTCCATGTTTTATTGTTTTATTTGTGAATTTTATTTTTGTAACAACATAATTGCCAACAATACATTTGTACTGACTGACAGTCATAAAACAGACTGACTGAATTCTATAATTATCCTGTTCTTTAAAACCGCAAGAACTTTAACCATGTATATAGTTGCATGTGTCAGGTGTGCACATGTTGCACGAACACCAAGTGCATGCCAAGTATACACCAAGTGTGTGCAATTTATCAGCCCATATGAGCAGAGAGATATGGATCACATATAAAATATAAAAGTTAAAAAAGTAATGGGTATGTAGGAAAGAACATAAGAATTTGTAAAACTGGGGTTGTCCTATAATCAGCTGGCCAGGCTGAGAACAAATAATAGCTTACCCAGAACCTACGTTTGAAGAGAAAGAAAGAAATCTTCTGCAGAATGGATGCCCCAGAGTTAGACAGGAACCCCTTACCATTATCCCATCTGCTGTATTTATTCCATCCATCACCGTTCTAGCCTAATTGCATAAATATGGACACGGATATTCCATCCCATTGGCTAACAGCTTCTTGCTTATGATGCTGCCCTTTTCCCCATAACATTAAGATGGAGTTTATTATTTCCCTTTTGGTTCTGTACCCCAATCTGTTATCTATAGCCATGGCTAGTGTCCAACACTCTCAACCTCAAGAGATACATAAGTGCACCAATATTTTCAGTTCTCAGTTGCTTCAGCAATCTTTTCCAGAGGAAACTTTAATGCATAAACTCTTTGTAGGAAAATATAGGCAAACAGATGTTTCCACAAAATCTAAGTCCACAACTCCCTTTATCTGCTTTCATAATTATCAGATAACAATACTCCAATCTTAAAACTTGGTTTTCATATTTGACAGTGCAGCTTGGCTCTATTTTTGAAATAAAACAACAAAAGTGGAATAATAAATAAAGAACAAAAATCACCTCTCTTTTCTGGGCTTCCGTTTTTCTTCCTGGATTGATTTCTAAGAAAACATAAAACAAGTCTTTGTTAAGCTGGAACACTTTTAAAATACTATAACATTATGATGAATAATTATTTATTAACAATAATTAATACTCTAATTTATCAGCATTTTAGATATTTAAAGTTTCTATATTTTATATATTTTATATTCTAGAAAGAATATACAGAATTTCTTTTATTTTTAAAAATATGGAAAGTAGCAATTTTAAGGACATTTCTGTGCTTGAATGCGAGAGATGACACAGGCCGTTGTTACACGGGCGTGGGTGGATGCACGCTTCTGTGACACATGCACCGCCCACTCATAGAGCATCGGGGGAAAACTCGGGATTCTCCATGCGGGGGCATGAGCAGGCTGTGTGGGGGCAGGGGCACACACCCAGCGCACACCCGTCCTGGCCTGTCTGATCCCCCCCTTCACTGGCAGTACGTGTGCTCCACTGGTGAACACGGACCTGCCCCCTGGCCGTGCTAGTTTAAAAATGGCTGTAGCTAGCATTGTTTTTCTGACATCTTAGGTAAGACTTAAGATTTCCATCCATCTGCCTGCAAAGTTATTGCAACAAGGGCATGCAGAGACGTGGTTTTGGTGGCTGTCCCACAATTCTGGAACTCCCTCCCCTTGGAGATTCATCTAAGCCTGTGCCTGCTCACCTTTTGGAAGAGATGTCAGACCTTTTTCTTTGGCCAGACGTTTGGCAGGGAGGGATAAGGTTGGGTGGAAGGTTAGGGAAAAGGATTGGGAAAGGGATTGCCAGATGTTAAAGCTGTTTTTATATTATGTAAGCCACCTTGAGCCTTATGGGCAAGGGTGGACTAAACATTGAAATAAATAAAATTAAATAAAATCTTACCACATATTGCACAAAATGAAAAAAGAATGAAGAAAAATATTAAACAAACAAAATAGTAATACTGATAAATGTTTCCTTAGATTTTCATATATATTCTATAGTAACCATTTATTGTGAGAGGGCTAGAGTTTGCTCTAAAAAAGATAAATGGGAATTTTGTCATTGGCTTTAACAGAAGCTGGACTGGGCTATACTGATAAGACTATGGAGTTACTTTAGGAATACAAACAGATAGAAATTCATGAAGGAAAGAGTTCTTTGAAATGTTTAATAATTTCTTATCTTTAATAGCTTTCATCTTTTTACAGAAAGCAATGCTATGCAACAACATTTATGACTCTTCAAAAACGATATATTTTATAGTGTAGAAGGGACCCGATTTTGATCTCAATTACAGGGATATAAATCAGCAGCAACTCCATTAAAGTCAGGATAATTTCCAGAATAATTGCATTTAAGGTTCTGGCTACTCAATACAATATGGATTCTTCAGTACTTCAGCAAGCAAGAAGCTAGTTTTCTTTTTAAGAGTGCAGATGTTTAAAATAAAGACATATAAAGCAACTGTCCTCTTACCTGCACTTTACAAGAGCAGGTTTAATTGTGCCTTACCTCGCATAACCCACTGTGAGAGAAGTACGAGTTCATAAATATTATTATTCCCATTTATAAAAATGGGGACCAAGTGACAGATGACATTAGAACCAACTTTTCCAGTGTCCACAAATTTTCGATGCCTTAACTTCTTGGTGCCAAGTTTGAAATGCCCAGGACCTAATTTGCAGAAGTCCGCTCCCATTGCCTCCCCCTGGGGTTGTGAGGGGTTGACACCCATGAAAATCAAGTCTCAGTGAGCTTCTCCTGCAGGTTTCTATTTTAAAAGCAGAGGCCCTCAAAATGTTATTTTATTTATTTATTTAATTTATTTATATAAAAGCTTATATCCTGCCCCTCCTGCCAAGTCAGCTTGGGGCGGCTAACAAATTTTAAAATAAAAATAAAAATAATAATATAAATACAGTATGTCTAATAAATATATTAAAATACAAATACAAACTGGGGAAATCAAAAACAGAAATATACAAAAACCCAACCCCCCTAACCCTCAACCCCTCTCCCTCACCAAAAACCTGGTGGAACAGCCAGGTCTTGCATTGGTGTCGAAAGGAAGGGAGGTCTGGGGCCTCTGCCGGGAGGAATTTCCACAGCCTAGGTGTGGCCACCGAGAACGCCCTCTCCATAGTTGCCCCCGGGATACCCAGCGAACTTCAAGAAAGGTGCTCCCGGTCAACTGCACGGGTCAATCCAGAGCCCGGGGAGTGAGGCAGTCCCATAGGTAGGTAGGGCCTAGGCCGTATAGGGCTTTATAGGTCAGCATCAATACCTTGAATTGGGAGGGCCCAGAAGACTATAGGCAGCCAGTGCAGAGAGCAGAGCACCGGTGTAATGTGCTCATGGCAGCCTGTCCCAGTAAGGAGGGCTGCTGCATTCTGCACCAGCTGCAGCTTCCGAACTGTGAACATGGGTAGCCCGACAGAGTGCATTACAATAGTCCAGTCTAGAGGTAATGAAAGTATGGATGATAGTGGCCATTAGTTGGGCCTTTTAAAAAATACGGGTGCTAAGTGACTTGCCAAGAACTTTAGGGCTCAAGAGTTCTTGGCTCTTTGTCCTGATCTTATTTATTATGACATTCAGCCCCACACCTCCGACAGGGGGATCTGATCTTGCTCTTATTCAAACCACTGAGAGCATTGCCACTCAGCTCGGTGGTAGCAGAATAGGTCCCTTTTCCCTACGTTCCCTAGCAAAACAACACAATTCAATGAAAGTGCCATTATGTTTTGAACACTATGAATGAGAACTATATTTCTAAAATTTCTCATAATTGCTACAATGTTTTGTATTCAGATATTGGGTTTTTTATTGGGACATAATCATCCGAGTAACAAGTGAGCTCCTAGAAAGAACCAAGATTCTCCTGCTAAGCAATTAATTTCTCAGCTCTATGCACTGACACACTATCACTTTTTCATGGTACTTTATAAAAATGCAATCATAGAATACTGTGTAATGCCTTCAGCCATGACTCACATGTGTCTTTCTTTCCAGAAAAACAGTAATATTCACATATAATATGCGGGATATAAGTTTTAAATAAATAAATAAATAATATGCCTAAATATGTGCTTTAAAATAAGTGACTTTTTATATACCCTAGTCCATGCTCTGGTCATCTCTCGCCTTGACTACTGTAACCTCCTCCTTACTGATCTACTCTGCTCGGATCTTGACCCCCGCCCTCCCTCATCTCAGTTCAGTGCTCTGCTACCAAGGTGATCCACCTTGCTCATTGCTTTGACCATGTTCAGTCCCTCCTCTTCACCCCACTCTGGCTCCCTTTATGGGAACACATTCAGTACAAGCTCCTGGTCTTCACCTTCAAGGCTCTTGCTCCCCCATATCTCTCCGTTCTTGTATCCCACTATATTCCTTCCTGGGAGTTTTGCTCCAGAGGTGTGCACCAGGGACCCATTGTTGTTATTTGTTTTCATTTTTCATTTTTGTTATTTAAATCTTTTGTTTTTGTAAATATTGAATTTTTTGTTGTTGTTTTTGCTTTCGATTTCGATTGGTTTCAATGGAAAACACGTGTATGGCTGTAACATTTTTGACTTTCATTATATTTTGATGAAACCTGGTGGGACTGTACCTTGAATGACAGGCATTATGTGTATCAAATGCCAGAAAGATTGGATAAAGGAATCCAATTCTATAAGCAGTTGAATTATGTTATACATACAGCCAGGAATGCATATACATTCCTGCTGTAATGGCTTTGTCTCCCATATAATGTGGATGAAACTTGGCAAGTTTATACCCCTCCCCAAGTTTACTATCTATGCCAACTTTCAGAGAATGAGCCAATGCCAGGGGTTCTCTTATGTGTCACGGTGGTATAAGATCTGTTTGTGATGCCAATTGACCAGCAGAAATGTCAACCAAATATCCTCAATCTGTGCTGTGACCACCCAAAATTCTCTCCCCCACTTGTTACTGGGAAGTTGGAAGCATATGTTTAGGCAAGAGCCAATAGAGATTCTCTTATGTCCTCTGTCACAGTGCTGCAAGATGTGATTGTGATGATAACTGGCCAGCCTAGATGTGTAAGCCATGTATCCTGATTGCTGGGATGCTATCCTCAAAGTCCCAGTTATATCCCTTCTATGTCTGCCTCAGAGCTGCCAAGCCACCACCAATTGGTCCTGTAAAGCTGGAAGCATGCAGTAATTGGTCAGTGAATGTGTCTGTCAGTCTGCTGGGTTGCTCCCCATACTCCCTCCTACAGCCTCCCTCCCCCTGCCATGCCAGGTGCCTGCCTCTGACTGGCACTGCATGTACTGCTATTTATCTGAATAATGGTCTTCAAGGGGACAACTTCAATTGCTTATAAAATTGGGTCCTTTATCAAATTGTTCTGTTGTTTGGCATAGATGACAGGGAAGGTGTGGGATACATTCCTGTCTTATAAAGAGGATGGAATATAAAAATGTTACAGCCAGAAATGTATTTTCAACTTAATGCTTTATAACGTCAGGGCCCTTTATCCTATCTTTCTGAAATTTGGCAGGTTTGATAATCTTAGGGAGGGACACAATCTTTCCAGGTTTCATGTAAATTGGATGGAAGATAAAGAAGTTATTGCCAGGAATGTGTATGCAGCTTTTCTTAAAATCACAGCATTCAATTGCTTATAAAATCAGTTTCCTTTATCCAATCTTTTTGTACTTTGGTACACATAGTACCCTCTGTTGGGGGTACAATCTCCCAAGTTTCATCAGAATTGAATAAGAAACAAAAAAGGTATAGCCGGAAATATGTTTTTCAGTTTTGTCTCATTACTTTTGAAAACGAAAATTCGTTTTTGTTTTTGTTCTTATTGCTTGTCATTTTTGTTATTACAATAACAAAAAAGAAAATGAAAATTTTAATTTTAGGAATTGCACACCCCTACCTTGCTCCTACTCTGCCCCCACCCTCACCTGCTCATGTCTCCTTTGATCCTCTAAAGTCTTCAACCCTTGTCTCTTGCTGCCCCTCATGCCTGGAACTCCCTCCCCCATGGATACATTTGTTCTGCTCCCTCCCTCCCAGCTTTCAAATCCCTCCTGAAAACCTACCTCTTCTGCCAGGCTTTCCTTGATCATGAGTGAAATTGCATCCTCCTCCCTCCCTCCCTCAGAATCTTTTCCCTGTAACTAAGTTAAGCATGCGGACCTGTATTTTCTCAATCTCATGAATGTATCCTTGTCTCTCCAGATGTTCACCTTTCCCTCTTGTCTCTCTTAGATTGTAAGTCCTTTGGGGTAGGGATTTGCCTATAACTATTGATTGTACAAGTGCTAGGTACACCGCTGGTGCTATAGAAATAAAATAAATAATAATAATATACACTAATCATACTACTGCTTCAAAACCCTTTGTAATAATCTGCACTGAGTGGTAGTAATGGCTACAACCAATCCAATTAACTATATTTTAACACCTGCTTTGAAATAGACCCATACGATGCATATGCCTCTAGTGAGTGTACTTAATTGCTCTCTTCCGCCAGCTGTATCTGGTATGGAGGCTGGATAAAGGTGGTCCAACCTGGCCACCCTTATCCATGCCTTCATCACCTTGAGGCTGGACTACTGCAACGCGCTCTATGTGGGGCTTCCCTTGTTTCTGGTTTGGAGTCTGCAGCTGGTGCAGAATGTGGCGGCCCATCTCCTTATGGGAACTGGGTGACGGGAGCACAGAACACCAGTGCTTTGTGCTCTGCACTGGCTGCCTATAGTGTACCGAGCCGGATTCAAGGTGCTGGTATTGATCTACAAAGCCCTGCACGGTCTGGGCCCCTCATACCTCGGGGACTACCTCACCCTCCGTGCCTCGGAGCAATCCCTTCGGTCCACTGGGGGCGCCTTCTTGGAGGTCCCCCGGGTGAGACAGGGAGCTACAATGGAGAGGGCTTTCTCGATGGCCGGACCGCAACTTTGGAGCTCCCTCCCGGAGGAAGCCTGCCTGGCTCCAGGTCTGCTGGCATTCCGTCAAGCCTGCGAGACTTGGCTGTTTGCCCAGGCCTTCGGCGGTGGGGGGGGAGGGTAGGGTTGGGTAGTTGTGGGTATGGGGGATGTGGGGTGTGTGGATATGGGGATTGTTTTTAAATGTATTAATGAGGTTGTTTTTTAAAAAAATATTGTTTTTTATTAATTTTATTGTATTGTTGTAAGCCGCCCCGAGATGCTGTAGGCATGAGGGGGCGGCTAAAAAATATTTATAAATAAAATAAATAAAATAATTAATAGAAGGTTTAGGAACTTTAGATCTTTAAATTTTCCTCTTTCTGCTTGCTTATTTCCATTTGTATGCATTTCATGGGATTAAAATCAAGAGCAGAAATCCGACATGGATGTTTGACTGTGAACTAAGGGTTTTACAAAGAGATATTCAAATACATTAGTCCCCTGACCTGGTTGTTTTCTCAATTAAAAGTATTTAATTGTTGATTGTTTTAAATTGTTTTGTTTTATATTGTTGGAAGTCGCCCCGAACTGTTTACAGGAGGGGCGGGGTATAAATGTTTTAAATAAATAAATAAATATTCCTTATAATGCATTTGTTAAAAAGATGCATTAGTCCAATGTG
The DNA here is from genome assembly GCA_003113815.1 of Sphenodon punctatus. Lineage (NCBI taxonomy): Eukaryota > Metazoa > Chordata > Lepidosauria > Sphenodontia > Sphenodontidae > Sphenodon > Sphenodon punctatus. The sequence continues at coordinate 796,157 of QEPC01000286.1, forward strand.
CAGACTAACATAGCATATTTTAACTTCTGATCTTCTGGAAAGATCAGGTGTTCAGAAACTCTGGTAATAACAATCATATAAATACCTTGTTGTCAGAGTCATAAAGCTACAATGAATTATTCATATTTAGTTCCAAAAACTGTAGGTCATCTGAATTAGAACCCCAGAAACCTTTAATTGTTCAGCATCTGAATTCATTAACCCATCAATTTTTATTGGAGTGGAGATTCTCTGTTCATTATAAAGGAATTACTGCACAAAACATCCTTGACAGGTTTTATCCCTGAAGTCTGTTATGCTTACGTGTATTAGAGTATAATAGGTGGACTCTTCAGGGTTATTTAAAGTCTTGGGTTTCCGTGGTCGCCTTGGAGGCCTCTGCATGAGATGAGTGTCCTCTGCTTTTGAGGCAACTACCAGAAAATACAATAGACAAAAACATTCCATTGTTAACAGGATGAGAAAGGATCACCAAAAGATATTTGACAGTAAACATGCTTTCAACTACATTTAGAATGTCAAAAAGGTAACTGTTTTGGACATTTATATGACCATGCTTGGCAGAAGGTTAAATCTATAAACTTCACCCACAACCAGATCACATAGATATTACTAGATTGGAATAGGCCAATGGTGTATCTGGTATGGATCTTCTACTGATGCTGACAAGATGGTTCCCTGAAAATGATAAAGGCTCCATAAATTGTGTCAATCATAAATTGTATTTCCAATTTCTTCTGGTGATCTATGTCCTGTAGCATGGGCCTTTATTATGTTTTTGTTCATGACAATGGACTGAAGATACTGTTCTTCTTCAAGTTGATCCCATGGAGTCACACATATGGGAATTCCTCCAGTTACGGTGCTGCGCGAGGGTTTCTCAGCAGTATCATGTGGAGCAATGTATGCACAGTGAATTTGGGTGATTTCAAAAGTGACGTGGTGAATGTCCACCACAGTCAACCTCAGTCAAGCACGGGGGGGTGAGGTGGAGGGACATGAAAGCACCGTGCATGTCTGTTTGCTCGCATCCAGATGTTCACCACAGTCAAACACGGCTCGGGGTGAAGCTAACCATGCTTCGTGAGGTCGGGGTGGGAGGAGGTCCAGAAGTGTGGTGAATGGTCACCATGGCAGGGGTGAATGAAAAGTAACTTCTGAACGGAAACCCGCAGCCATGGTGGAAGGAATTGACCACAGCTGCGGTGCATTCTGGAGCTCGAACCGCGGTCGACATCTCCACTGCTTGTCTGTTGTGTTCCCCTGGCCCATGTTCTCTCTGATTGCTCACAGGCGGTGGTCACGATCCTGTCACTTCTGTTGGGGCCACATGTGTCACCACAGCCCGTGGTGAATCCGTTCACACTGGGGTGGGATTCACTGTGGTGAATTGGAACACGCCACTTCTGAAATCACCCTTTGTTGTATCCCAGCTGCTTAGTATAAAGCCTGTTGCTCCACCCTCCCCCTTCAGCTTTTCCTTTACCACATTGAAGAATGGCTACAGAGTTCTCAAAAATACCCTTCCCCCACAAATAGTTTTATTCTTTAATAATTCGCAGACCATTGCACCATCAGCATAGGGTAAGGCTACCCCTCCCCCCCAAATCCGACACCACAGACAAGCACCACTCAGCAGTGCAAGCTAGCCCCAGACTCAAGGACAAACAGCCCATGGCACTGGCTAGTGACAGCACCTCGTCACAGATTGAACTAGAAGGGAAGTCAGGAGATCATCGAGATAGCTTTGTCAGAGCCTCTTCTGACACTGATGTCTTCTCAGACATCTCATCTATAGAGTTTCTAGAAGGGGATGATTTGGCCAGCCTATTGCTTAACACACAGGCTGCCCCCTTGCCAGACCTATGCTGGGAAAATGCTGAAAGTGAACTATATGCAACCCCTTGAACTAGGTAGGGCAGAGTGCTGTGTTGCCATTAAGAAACTGGATAGTTCCTGTAGTGTCTCCACAGGATCAAATCAGCACCCAATTCCAATGGGCCAGGACCACTCAAGCCAGAAACCCATAACTGAGACCCAATAAGAAAGTTGCCCCACCATGCATGCTCAGCTCATTGAACGATGGTGACTTCAGCCCAGGGACAGAGGGGGCAAAAGATATCGCTCCATACACTAAAGAGCTAAAAAGATCAGTAAGCATTGAACTAGTTAACAAAAGCCACAACTACTTCTGCCAGTTGCCCATGCCTCCCGCCATGAACTGCCTGAATGTCATTGTACAGACTGCACCGCCCACCATGGCACTGGTCCCTTCTCCCACGGATATGGCATCAGTAGCGCTGACAATTCAACCGAGCCCAGCTATCCCTGAGCCTATTGCGGATGCAGTTACAGGTGACCAATCCACCTCCAGAAGAGCATGATGTCTTGAGCAAACTAACAACCAAGAGACCAGTACCTGTGTTGCCGGCTCACTCTAACAAGGAGAATCTCCTGGATTTCAGTGAAAATGAAAAAAAGAATGTATTGGGTAAGAGCATAAAAGATGCCAACCTCACTGTTTGCAAAGGAGCATCACCCCTGGAAACCACTCACAAAGGGACAAGGAGCATGCCTACCTGTAAGGAGAATCCGGTGGGAGCACTTCCAGACAGAGGACACTCAACCTTGTTGACGCTTGAGCCCTAGGGTCTTTGGGATCTGAGGCACCACTATCCCTCTATCTGCAGCCTATGCCAAAACGTACTCCATAGAATCATAGAGTTGGAAAGTCCCTCAGAGGTCATCTAGTCCAACCCCCCTGCACAATGCAGGAAATCCACAACTACAGAATCCCCAACAGATGGTTGTCTAGCCTCAGTCTGAAAACCTCCAGTGAAGGAGAGCCCACCACCTTCTAGGCAACTTATTCCACTGTCGAACAGCTCTTACCGTTAGGAAGTTCTTCCTAATATTTAACTGAAATGAGCTTTCTTGTAATTTGAGCCCATTATTGCCTTCAGGGGCAAGAGAGAACAAGTCTTTACCATCCTCTCTGTGACAGCCCTTAAGGTAGACTCCTCTTAGTCTTCTCTTCTCTAGGATAAACATACCCAGATCCTTCAACCTTCACTCATAGGACTTGGTTTCCAGATCCTCTGACCATCTTTGTTGCCCTCTTCTGAACCCGTTCCAATTTTTTGATGTCATTCTTAAAGTGCAGTGCCCAAAACTGGACACCGTACTCCAGATGAGGTCTGACCAGAGCAGAACAGAGTGGAGCTATTACTTCTCATGATCTGGAAACAATGCTTCTGTTAATGCAGCCTAAAATTGTATTAGCCCTTTTTGCAGCTGCACCACACTGCTGACTCATGTTCAGTTTATGATCAGCTACAACCCCTAGATCTTTTTCACATGTATTGCTGCTAAGCCAGATATCCCCATTCTGTATTTTTCTTACCTAAATGCAGAACTTTACGTTTATCTCTGTTGAACTTCATTTTGTTAGTTTAAGCCCAGTTTTTTTAACTTACCAAGATCATTTTGAAGTTTATTGCTGTCTCCTAAGGTGTTAAGTATCTCTCCCAGTTTTGTGTCATCTGCAGATTTAATAAGCATTCCCTCTACTCCTTCATCCAAGTCATTAATAGAAGGTATTTTTAGATGTGGTGCTACCATGTGTGGCCATGCTTACCCTGGCATGACCACCCATGGTGATGTCACATTTGTTTCCGCCTGCCAGATGTTTACTGTGGGCAGGAGCAAACACTCCCTGGACCATGGCAAGATTAACTCTGGGTTGTGAGCTGGGCTTCCTGCCACCTCACAACTCGGAGTTAGCCCTGCAATGGTCCAGGGAAGCCATCCCCAGACTCTGGTAGAGCGGGCCATCATGTATGATGGTCCACTCTACCTAGCTCCAGCTGGTGGCTGGAGCTTTTCCGGGCGGGTGTGGTGGCCTCATAGGCTGCTGCACCTGTCCATCAGGAAGGAGGTATGACCATGCTGAGCAGTGCAGAGGGCAGGATTCTGTGAACCATGTCTTCACATCACCCCATCCTGTCCCCAACCCCGGCCACGTTTGTTTGGCAGTGGGGTCAGATCCTGTCTGGGGTGAAGGCTCTCACCCTGGGCAGGATCAAAGTGTGGGGAAACTAGTGCCATTACGTCTAAATATACCCAAATATGTTGACCAGCACCAGGCCCAGGAAAGAGCCCTGTGGCACCCTGCTCGACACCTCCCTCCAGACTGATGAGGAGCCATTGATGAGCGCTCTTTGAGTATTAATTATTATTATTATTATTATTATTATTCTTAATAACATTTATATAGCGCCAGTCATGTACTTGATGCTGTACAGAAACATAGAAATAGACGCGGTCCCTGCCTGTGGTTTACAATCTAAAAGACAAGGAGGGGGAGACAGGGGAGAAGACAAACAACATTCAAGCGGATGTGAAGTCTCAGGTGTGTGTGCTTGGCTTGGTTACAATCAGGTTGGCTGCAGCAGTGTGCAGAGGAGGGCAGACAGTAGGTATATGGAAACGATTAGCAGGCATTGGGAAAGGCAGTGAGGAAAAAGCGGGTCTTGAGGAGGGATTTGAAGGAGCGGAGGGAGGGGGCAAGGCGGATGTGGGTAGGGAGGGAGTTCCAGGCATGGGGGGCAGCGAGGGAGAAGGGTCGAAGGTGGTTAGGGGAGCAGGAGAAACAAGGGAGAGTGAGGGAGGGGACAGAGGAAGAGCAGAGAGCACGTGCAGGAGTGCGTAGGGAGATTAGGTCCAAGAGGTAAGGGGGAGCTTGGTTGTGGAGTGCTTGGAATGTGAAAACCAGGAGTTTAAACAGGATACGTTCAGGAAGGGGGAGCCAGTGGAGAGAGAAGAGGAGAGGCTGCACATGGTCGAAGTGACGGGCAGAGTGAATAACCTTGGCAGCGGAGTTTTGGATTGCGATAAGGGGGGAGAGG
>QEPC01000286.1:803301-847042 GCA_003113815.1 Sphenodon punctatus
TTCTTGCAAGCCTCTCCACCCCTGGTGCCTGGAAGTCTGCTCCTCAGTGACTGACACCTCCCTGTAATGTTTGACCTTCCAGTGAACCTTTTTTTGCCACCCGAACTCATTCGAACGCGATCAGAACTGACCAAACTGTTCGGCCATTTCGCCGTTTGGTGTTCGGTTTGTTCGGTATGTTCGCGTTCGCGTTCGGGTTCGAGTTCGGTCGTCCAAACAGTTCAAGTTCGGGCCGAACTCCGAACTTCCGAACCGCGTTTGCCCATCCCTACACAAGATCCTGAGCAGCAAGGGAAGAGGGCGGAGGAGGGCAGGGGGGGTTTAAGGAGGGAGTCGAAAGTAGAGAAGAGGCGGCGAGGGTCGCGAGAGAAAGAATCGATCCTGGAGGCATAATAGTGTTGCCTAGCCAGGGAGATAGCGGAGGAGAGGGAGAATTTGTAGTGGAGAAAGTACAGTAGTGGAGGACGTACAGTTCTTTAACCAGCTGTAAATCTACCTAATGGTATTATCATCTACATCAAAAAAAATCATATACATCCACAGCATTCACATGATCGACTAAACTAGCAACTCAATCAAAAAAGGAGATAAGATTAGTCTGGCATGTCTTATTCTTGACAAATCCATACTGGCTTCTAGTAATCACTGCATTGTCTTCAAGATGCTTACAGATTGACTGCTTTATAATCTGTTCTAATATCTTTCTAGGTATTGATGTCATCTGATCAGTCTATAGTTTCCCAGATCTTCTTTCCCCCTTTTTTGAAGACAGGAACAATGTTTGCTCGTCTCCAGTCTTCCAGCACCTCACCATTTTTCAAGAGTTCTCAAAGATAATAGAGGTTCTGAGAGTGCAGCAGCAAGATCCTTCAATACCTAAGGATTCAATTCATCAGGCCCTGAAGATTTGAACTTGTTTAGAGTAGTGAGTTATTCTCTGACCAACTCTTTATCTATCCTGAGCTGCAATCCTTTCCTGTCATCATTCATGCTACTTTTGCCAAGTTGGACACAGTTTTCCTTTTGGGAGAAGACAGAGGCAAAATAGGAGTTGATTAGTCTGGCCTTCTCTTTGTCACCTGCTAACATTTCACCATCTTCACTGAGCAGCATATTTACCGCTTCCTTTTTCTTCCTCTTACTTCTCGCGTACCTGAACCCCTTTTTGTTCATAGCATCCCTCAATAGCCTCAGAATTGGAAGATGGGACAAGTCACAAAGGAAGTATACAGACACATAGCCCAGACTTGTAGGGACGGTGTCAGGATGACACCGTCCCTACAAGTCTGGGCTACATGTCTGTATACTTCCTTTTTAACTTGTCCCATCTTCCATTTCTTAGATGTGTCCTTTTTAATTTTCAGCTCATCAAAAAGCTCTTTGTGCAGCCACATTGGTTTCTTTAGATGTCTTCCATTTTTCTTTCTCATTGAAGTTGTTTGTGATTGTGCCTTCGGTATCTAATTTTTCAGAAACTCCCACTCATCTTGGACTCCTTTTTCTTTTATTTAGCCATGGGATCCTGACTACTGTAGGGGTGGGAATTCCGGTTCTTCCGAGATCCGATATTGCCGGTATTTGGGTGTATTGGCTTAATCCGATAAATCCAATATTTACCTGTACCGGCATACCGGAATACTGAATTTTTAATATTGGCCGCCGTACCAGATTTTTTACATTGCAGCCATTGAAGTCAATAGCCGCAATGTAAAAAATCCGGTACCGCGGCCAATGTTACAAATCCGGTGTGCCGATACCAGTAAATCTGGTACCTGGGAGATCCGATACCGGTACATCCGGTATTCTCCCTGGTGTCCCACCCCTACTGACTAGCATTTCTATGAGTTTATTAAAATCAGCTTTCCTAAAGTCCAAGGTACACATTTAACTATGCTCACTGTAATAGCGTCGCGGTTCCCTAGGGGTACGTCCACACAGGATCAGACCCCTGGGGTCCCTCTCAGCAGGGATGTGGGGTTTCCAAAGTCACTAGGAAATGATTATATACAGTTTATTCACAGTACAATAATTTCTTCAGTACACCAGCCTCACTAATGCCAGGCATTCAACCCCTCCGGCATCCCCAGCCCTATTTAGCCCAGCTCTGCCAGGCACAATCCTCTGGCAGGCCACTCACAGTTCTCCAGGGCTTCTCCCAGGCTCAGGTCCCTGGGCTTCTCCGGGCTGTTCACAGTGTTCACCCTCCAGCACCTTCAGTACTTTGGAGAGCATAGAGTGGCTGGGTTTCTCATCCCAAGTCCAGGCTTCTCGGCTTCTCCCAGCACGACTTCAGCACTGGCCAGCTCCCCTGAAGGGTCCCTGAAGATGTTGCCTGCCCACCTTCCAGGCATAGACTGAAGCTCTTGCTGGCTTGAGGCCACTTATATAAGTGTGGACGTGGCCAACTCTCTAGACTGCCGCCCTTAAAGGGCCAGTGTCCTACTCCACTCCCCTTTTCTCTCCTCAGCCTATTTCAGTCTCAGGCTGGTCTCTTAGCTATAGGGATGGCTTAGCCACACCCCACACCAGCGTCACTTAGCTGCTCCCCATGCTCAGTCCTCTTAAAGGTGCAGCAGCCCAGGAAGGCTGTTCCCTGCCACACTCACCTTTTTCTTAGGATCATGAATTCCAACGTTTCATGATCACTTCCTCCCAAAGTTCCTCTCTATTAGGGAGTCCCTCCCTGACTCTGGGGTGGTATACTCCTCCAGTCATTGAATCACACAGGGATCCAGTCTTAAGTCCATAAATAATCGCTTTGGCCTTTTATGAAAGCAACAGGTTTTACCCTGCGGCAAGTCTCTCAGGATACTATATCATGCTCCTGAAGGATAGGCACTTTGCTAATATGATCACTACACTGAGTTGTCCTTACTACTGTCTGCGATAGCAGTAACTCAGAGACCCCAGCTTTCAAAGGGTGACATGGGTTCACAGGACCCTATTCTGATAGCCTTCTTGATAGTTAACAGAGTGCTACAGAAAACAGTTCTAACCTTGACCCCTTCTGTATGGCAAACCACATTTCTGAAACCTAGGCAGGCAGTAGGCCTCCAAAATAGCACCGAGTCTGATACCTCACAATCTGGGGCCTCCCACTCTAGTTCTACAGTGTCATGGGTGAACATCCTACATATTCCTTTCCCTATATTTACAGACCACCTGCTATTTGGGGGTTCTGCCATCATGCCTTAGTTGGAAGGCAATCGGGCTTTTGCTGTGACAGGCCCCTCAGTGTGGAACTCGCTTCCTCCAGATGTTCGTCTAAGTTCCTCCCTCCTTACCTTCAAAAGGCACCTGAAAAAATATTTATTTTCTAGGTGCTTTTAGGATCCACTGCTGGTTCCCTTGAGTGTACTCTGTCCTCCCTTTTTCCTTCCCCTATCTTAAAGTATTTTATTATTGCTTTAAATTGTTTTGAATTGTTTTATACTTTTATATTGTTTTAAATTCTGTAAAGTGCTCCGAGTGCCATGCAAGCAGGGAGGGCGGGGGTGCTATATAAATAAATGTCTTTATTTATTTTCAAGATTTATAACCCTCCCCCTCCTGCCCAATGGCAGCTATAATATGATATTATTATATTCCTACACCGTGAGTCTCCAACATGCACAAGCAATTAGGTTAAGGAACCTAGCTTATCAGGAGAAGATTATTGTGCAGTTACTGATAACAAGAACTTCAATGTCCATGAGTGAGAGTTCAAAAATTCACCTGACTTTCATACTAATTTTGGTCTGTTTTCTCCTGCAGATGTACATTTGTCTAGGGCTAGTATCATTCCCGCAGCAGGCAGAGCTTCCACATTGAGACCCATCCTCAGCTAATCTGGCCAGCAGATTATCAATAACCAGGGACTCTGTTTAATGTAAAAAGTCTTCTTAAAGGGGTCTGGGTGCCCAATAGGCAGGGACCCAAGTCCACTGCATTTTCCATTGGTGGCAATGAGAGAAATGTAGTGAACACAGGTCCCTGCCAATAGGCGAGATGGGGGAAATAGAAATAGTAATTCCTCCTCCATCCAGTTGAATGCCTGCCCTGCCCACCATGCATACCTGACACACAAGCACCACTGGGTCTACCTAGCCCCATAACTCTCCCATGGGCTTCCTGCCCAAATCTTCTACAACTTTGCATATGCAAGACACTGGGTAGAGCTACATGAGATGCTAGCCTGATTTGGTCAGCGTTACCCCACAGTGGGTCATCTTATCACATAATGCACTGCATCACATGCCCAGCAACCACTTGATGTTCACCCCAACCCAGGGGTGAACAACTAGCTACTTCGCCCTGCGCCTTCTGAAAAAGGATGGTGACACAGTGTGTAGTAGCCGTACCCAAAGTGGGGTAAGGCTGCTCAATGCACACCGCCACTAGTGGGCCTGGTTCCTGTCTGCGTCACCCTGTGGCAAGGTCCACTGCGGAGCTTTGAGCGGTGGGCACTGTCACCAGCCATGCACAACCATGTCACAGCTGAAGGCGGGATAGTGGGCAGGCTGTGGGAAGGCGGGTTGACCTGGGCACCCATCTGTGTAGCTGACATCTTGGTCAGACCTGGGGCATGGCAAAGACCTCTGAGAGCGATTCGCCTGCCCGGTCTCCCTGGGGGGAAGGGGGCAGTGGACCATCTGTCCTGCTTGCCATGCTGGCCCTGTAGTGTGGTGGCTGTGATTTCCTGCCATGGGGCACACAGAGGATTGGGTCTGCCCCAGCTCATGTGCTGCCCCCACTGACTCCATCCTCAGAATCTAGGACAATCCACTGGTATAAACCCTGGAGCAACACAACACATACATGCTTCGGCCGTAGCCACACTGAGTGTTTTATTAACTCAGCTAATGCTGAATTGCTATTTGCTGCCTTTATTGCAATACCTAGTCTCCTACACCCCTGATACACAGTTACAGTCTCCCTTTAGCCAGAGAAGGCAGTGACCTGGCTGAGCAACGTATCCAGACAAACTATGATGCAGTGGATACAGTGGAAAGAATAGCAGCTTTGGCAGTAGTAGTAGTAGTAAATTTATTGTGCTGGCCGAAACCATGACAAATCAATAAAATCCATTATACAAGAGTATAATAATAATAATAATAATAATAAAATACAAATGAAATATACTGTAGCAAATTACTTGAGTAGGCTATAACACTTAAAGGGTGATACCCTATAAGTTATTCGGCTATACAAAAATAACAAATATGATTATTTATTTAATTAATTTATTTATTTTTCAGATTTTTATCCCGCCCCCTCCTGCAACGCAGCTCGGGGCGGCTAACAACAACAATAATAACAATAAAAACAATTAAAATTCACTTAAAATATAAATATAAATATAAAATACATCAATAAAACAGGGCTAGAAAACAAATAAATAAATAGATAAATGGGCGGGGGATTAAAATCACTCCCCCCCCATCCTCCCTCCCGAAGGCCTGGGCAAACAGCCAGGTCTTACAGTTCCGCCGAAATGTCAAAAGGCTTGGGGCCAGGCGAGCTTCCTCCGGAAGGGAGTTCCACAGCCGCGGCCCTACCACCGAGAATGCTCGCTCCATCGTGGCCCCCCGCTTAACACGGGGGACCTCCAGGAGGGCACCCCCGGCAGACCGCAGGAGCCGTTCCGGGGCGCAAAGGGCGAGGCGGTCCCTAAGGTATGAGGGGCCAAGACCGTATAGGAGTTCACTACGCACCAGCCTCCGTTACTTTTATCTTCATCAAAATATGATAGTATAACTCCTCTTTCAACCTCTTTAGACATTTTAATTCTATTTATTTGAATTTCTCTATGCTCCTAATTCAGCAGAATTTATACCTTCTTATAAATCCTATAGTAGTTGCAATATTAGGGCAATCTTTATACATATACAGTACCCATGTCCATCTACACTAAGATGTTCGGGTAACCTTCCAGGGACCCTTAATAGTAACAATTATACTCTTGGCTAGACTATTCCTCAAGCAACCCAAGTTACATTAGCATCCCCAATCAATTGATTACTATAATACTATTACATCAGTTTGATTTGGTTAGCATCTTGTCCCTCAGAGCCAGTGCCTACCTAGCACTACCGTTTTACTCCGTTACAGGACACCCTCACCTTCTCCCTAAACTGACCTTGTCTCATCCCCTTATATACTTGCCCTTTTCTCCTGCCATTTTCAGCTAGCCAGGCAAATTTCGCCATAGCCTTTACTATTGTCTCGTTGGAATTCCCCAGTAAATAGGCTTCCATTTATTACTCCAAATTTCTTTCCCTTTTAATAACAGGATATAATGTCTGGGCTTTGGCGTAACCATAAGTAGGCTGACTGCATTAAATTTAACATCTCTCCCTCCGGCCATAGTTAGAGACTTAGTTACAACCTTCCAGGATGATGACATAGTTCCACCCAATATCCTGCATCTAACCACTCAGCAAGGTGACCTGCAAATGATGAAGAGGCAACCAAAGCCTCTAGTCAGTAAATTAAAGTAAAACAAATATTTTTTAAAAAAAGAGGGGTGGGGGGAGCAAAGAGTTTTGTTGGTTTAGAACAGGGCTGCACAAAGTACGGCCCAAGGGTTGCATGCGGCCTGACTCCCCCTGGCCGCAAAGACCTGTCCTGTGGCCTGCCATGCCTCCTCCTGCTGCCGGACTTGTCTCACCCCAGGTAAGTGGCGGTGGTGGTGGTCAGTGGATTTACCTCAGCACACCCTGTCCTTTACATTTGGGGGGTGGGGTGCCAGCTGGGGGGGGAGGGAAAGAGTGCCGCCCCGAGCTGTTTCAGGAGGGGCGGGGTATAAATGCGATTAAATAAATAAATAAATAAACTTTGCCATGTGGCTTGGGGCACTGGCTTCTGTCTGCTTCTGACTGTGCACCCTGCCTTGTGATCCTGGTTTGCCCCTGTGTGTGCATCCTGTCTTCTAGGTTTGTGGGATGGGGAATATCAGCTCTGCTTTGCTATGTGACGTGGGGCACTGGATTGTCATGTTTGCCCCTGCTATGTGATTCTGGTTTGCCCTTGCATGCGCCCTGTCTTCTAGGTTTGTGTGTGTCAGCTTTGCTTTGCCATGTGACTTGGGTCAGTTAAATTAAGTCAGGCACACAGTGGAACTTCTTTGGATCACAGCACTTGTTTTTTAAATAAACTTAATTAAAAATTGAATTGCGTTTTATTATTACTGAACATTTATTTGTACAGCCTTGGAATAGCCTTGATGCCCCTTTCCAGTGTAATCTGATGTGTTGATTCGTTGTATGTAGGTTTGAAATTGGACCAAATCAACATTTGTTTTTAACATTCACACGAGCTATGCAAATTGGGGGTGGAGTTATGCAAATTGGGGGTGGGATCATGCCAATTGGTGGCAGGGCCACATGTAAAATATATTGGTGGGGGAAAAGTTGTGAGGTGTGGGGATGTGTGCTCCAGCAGGGCAAGCACTTACCTTCTTATGATCTTCTGACCACTGAGTGTGTGTGTTTTGTGTGTCTATGTATATACATAAACATAGACACACACACACTCAGCAGTCAGAAGAACTGTACATATGTGTATACATAAACATAGACACACACAACACACACAAATACTCAGCAGTCGGAAGAACATAAGAAGGTAAGCCTTCACCCTGCTAAATCACGCCCCCCCCCCCTCACAACTTTCCCCCCACCAATGAGCCCCAGACCTTCTTTTTGTTCATATACTGAATATCTCACTATGTCCGGTTTTATTCTATTTGGGGGATGCCAGTGCACAACCCCATTATATCTTTACATTGTTTCATTGTTTCCTACGTGACTTTCTCATGAGGTCTGTGTTTGAGCACCTTAAGACCTACAACTGCCTCCGGTGCCCCAGGTGTAAATGGTGACAGCAAGGTCACCTCCCCCCTAAAAAAGAATGACACATGTTTGTTTATCAGCGCAGTAATGTTAGCTCACCACTCAATTTAATTTAAACCTCTTTACCACTCATTATCTCTTAGACTGCTATCAAGTGCTACATTCCTCTTCCTGAACCATTGCCTATTCTGGGCATATCTACTGTAGCTTCCTTCCCTAAAGAAAACCTGGCACTGCAGGACTTTAGCACCTTCACAATATTGGTTTACCATATGCTGGATATGCAGTAGACATGTGGTGATGCAAATTTTAAGATTTGTGAGAGTCAGTTCAGTTAAAGAGTGTGATGCCACAGTACCCACCCTTTGTACTGCTTATTAATCACCATAGGTGTGGCTGCATGGGATCCACAAAAAGAAGAAATGAAGGTTACTTACCGGTAACTGAGTTCTTCAAGATGGATCCTCATGGAGCCACACACCCTCCCTCTTACTGCACATACACTTTCAATGTGGTAAGAGGAATCAAACTGAAGGGGGAGGGCAGAGTGGCGGGCTTTGTACTAAGCAGCCAGAGTGCAGCAAATTAACTGTGCAGGTGCTGCTCTGCAGAATACTGCTGAGAAACTCCCATGCAGCTCCACTAGTGAGGGTCTACCCATAAGTGTGGCTCCATGAGGATCCATCTCAAAGAACTCTGTTTCAGGTAAGTAACCTTCATTTTTATTTATACAAATGTTTAGCCTTATTTTTGAAACTTGCTTCCAAACTAAGTAGTAGTACAGATAATCTGTTATCTAGATGTACAACTGCAACACCCTCATAGCGTCTGCAAAGTCGCATCCAGCGGACCTGTTCAAGGTGGTGCGGGGGCTGCTCAGTCCGGCCTCCCACTGCTTGGATGGGGACTTGTCCCAGGCCCATTGTGAGGAGTTTGCCATCTACTTTGCAGACAAGATCGCTCAGATCCAGAGCAGCTTTGACACTGGATTAGGAGCAGTAGAAATGGAGCACGAGGTTATGGAGGCCCTGTCTGGTCCTTCTTCTTGGGCTGAGTTTCGGAAAGTGACGCCAGCTGATGCTGTGAAGGTTCTGGGGTCTGTTAGGGCCACGACTTGTGAATTAGATCCTTGCCTGTCCTGGTTGGTGAAAGCCTCCAGGGAGACGTTGGGGATGGTGCTGGTGGGGGTGGTAAATGCGTCCCTTTGGCAGGGGAGGTTGCCCCACAGTCTCAAGGAGGCTGTGGTGCACCCCCTGCTGAAAAAGCCATCTTTGGATGTGGATGCACTCGCCAGCTACCGACCCATCTCTAACCTTCCCTTTTTAGGGAAGGTTATTGAATGGGCAGTGGCACTGCAGCTCCAGACACATCTTGACAGCATCGATTTCCTTGACCCATTTCAATCTGGGTGCAGCCCCAGCTATGGTACTGAGATGGTGTTGGTGACCTTAGTGAACGATCTCTGCTGGGAGATGGACACTGAATGTACAACATTTTTGATCCTGCTAGATCTCTCGGCCGCTTTTGATACTGTTGACCATGGGTTGCTGGTGAGATGGCTGTGAGCCCTGGGTGGGTTGGATGGGACCATCCTTGGGTGGTTTCGCTCATTCCTCTCGGAGAGAAGCCAGCGGGTTGTCCTGGGGGATGAATCATCCAGCCCCCAGGCCCTGGAATGTGGCATTCCGCAGGGTTCCATTCTGTCACCATTACTGTTTTAATGTGTATATGCAGCCCTTGGGGGAGATTGTGAGGGGGGTTGCATACGTTGTCATCAATATTTATTTATTTATTTATTTATTTAAAGCATTTATACCCCGCCCTGCCTGTGCAGACAATATGCAGACAACACTCAGCTTTACCTCTCTTTTTCGAGCGACTCAGGTCCTGCCAACTCAGTACTGTCTCAACGTTTTGAGGCTGTGGTGGATTGGTTACAGCAGAGCAGACTGAAGCTCAGCCCTGATCAGATGGAGGTGATGACAGTAGGTAGGGCAAGGGAGGTGTTGGCTCCCCTGATAGAGGGGATCTGCCCTCCTGTAGCCCAGCAGGTTCGAAGTCTGGGGGTGTGGTTGGATTCAGACCTCCGCATGGGTCAGCAGGTGAAGGTGGTGGCTAAAGTTACCTTCCATCAGCTATATCTGGTGCGGAGGCTGTCTCCATACATCTCCAGACCCGACCTGGCTACCCTTGTCCACGCCTTCATCACCTCGAGGCTGGACTACTGCAATGTGTTCACGTGGGGCTTTCTTTGATACTGCTTCGGAGGCTGCAGCTAGTGCAGAACGTGGCGGCCCATCTCCTTACCAGGACGGGGCACTGGGAGCATATTACTCCTGTGCTCCGTGCGCTGCACTGGCTGCCTATAGCGTACCGAGCCAGGTTCAAGGTGTTGATGTTGGCCTATAAAACCCTAAATGGTCTCGGCCCTGCATACCTCAAGGACCGCCTCACCCTCCGCGTCCCAGAATGGACTCTTCGGTCTGCCGAGAGCACCTTCCTGGAGGTCCCCCGTGTACAATGGGGGGCCACAAGGGAAAGGGCGTTCTCGGTGGCCATCCCAAGTTTGCTGGCCTTTCGCAGGGCCTGTAAGACGTGGCTGTTCACCCAGGCCTTCAGAGGGGGGTAAATGGGGGTAGGGACTGATAGGTTTTGTTTTAAATTGGTGTGTTGAGATTTTGTATTTTTATATTTACTGTATTTTATTGAATTGTGGTTTTATGATGTACGCCGCCCTGAGATGCCATAGGCATGAGGGGGCGGCTAACAAATATTTGTATAAATAAATAAAAATATAAATGAACACACATCTTGGCATATTTACAAAGAGCCCACGTAAAGAGTCCAGAAAATGTGATAAAGAGAAAAATATAATGTGGAGCATGGTTTGTTTAGAAATAGCTGGCCCCAAACAGTGTGGACAAGTTCTGGATTCTCACATTTTTTTTGCACATTGGTGCAGCAGAAGAGAAAAACACTGTGGTAAGAGGATATACGAAATTCAAGTTGGCAGGTGATCTAAAGTCTTCAATGGAACATCATTACATTTCTCCTAAATGTGCTCTAAATCACAGAAATCAGTAGCTTTTGATATAAAGAGAGGGAAATCCTGGAAAGACACTGATAAGGCCCTGTCCCTTTGGAACTCTATCACCTTCAATCTGTGACACCCAAGTATGTTAAATTTCAGGATATGTAGCAAGGGACATCTTTTCTTCCTGATCCCTACAGTGTTCAGAGTTGGATGTAGGTAGGGAAGAGATGGACTCTGGCTTTGAAGTTAATTATATTGCAGTTGTATCAATGTTGCTGGCAGCATTACCCATACATTATTGCTTGAAGCTAGGTTTGTATTAATGTAATTGTAAAAGCTTGTCAAGGGTATATCCAGGTCTTATAATGGGATCCTTTATCTACAATGTAGCTTTGAATTTGAACAAGTAAATACATTAATAATAGTGCTAACAAGTAAAGAACATGACATTTATTTTAGTAATACTAAACCTCTACTAAGGATCAGTGTGATATTAATATACGATCAGTCAACATAAGGGCATGAAATCAGGAAATTGTGTTGTTTCTTTCAGTGCAGTAGCATGAAGAGGAAAGACACCTTTAAAAAAAAAAAGGCCCTTAAAAATCTGGCAGGTGATATTGGGCAGCTGCAACCCAGACACTAGAGGCTTACTCTGGATCTCTGGAATGTCAATAAGTAATATCCTCCTCAGCAGTGTAAAATCAGTGTAAGGGAAAGCAGAATCTGGCCTAATAGATCTGTTTAAATGAAATATTATAATTCATATTTAATTTCAGTTAAGTAAAATGAAATACTACTTGCATCTACATCTCATTGTCCAAATCAAACTGTCTGTACCCTGATTGAGAAAAATACTAATGTTCTTCGAAGAGCAAAATATTAGGAGAGAAACGTCCATTCATTATGTTAGGAGCGGTCTGCATTTCAGATAAGAAGTTAAAACAATACATGTGATCATTAGTCAACTACAATTTAAATTAGCATTATCCCTTCTGAGGGGCAAAGGAGAGTGATAACACCGTACACTTCTGCCTGCTAAATGAAGGGCATGTGCACCTTAGTGTGGGTGTAGTCATAGTCACATTATTATAATTTATATAGCAATGTTCAAAGTGCTTTACAGTCCTAATCTTCTTCTCTCCTGCAACAGCCTTGTGACATAATTATTATTCCTATTTCACAGATGGGGAACTGAGGCTGAGAGACAGGCTCGCCCAAGGTCACCCAGTGAGTTCATGGCTATTGGGGTTTTAACCTGATCTCCCAGGTCCAAGTCCAACACCTTATGCACGAGGCTATGCTCACTCTCTGCTGCTATTATCTACTGTATATGTGTACACTATATATGTGTACTCATATCCTCACCACATGAACCAACCAGCCATCATTCTTGATGTAACTAAGCCAAGCGCGTGCACCTGGGACCTCGCATCCTTGTGAATGTTACACTCTTTGTCTCTCCTTCTGTTCCCCTTCCTTCATCTCCCCCCCCCCGCCCCCCCCCGTCTCTCAGATTGTAAGCCCTAGGGCAGGGACCATGTCTATTCAATTACTTTGTAAAGTGCCAGGTACATTGCTGATGCTATATAAATGCTTGCTAATAATAATAATAATAGTACTGAAACGTTTTTTTCTTTTGAAGCATTGATATTCACCCAGCATGATTTTTGCCCCAGAACCAGGTGTGCTTCTGCTAGCCACAACATGGGGGTAGGAAAAGAGGAATTAATTTTGTTCTCTAATGGCTCTCAGAAACATTTCTCTGCCCCTCTTCAGGGAGGTAAAAAGCGACTCTCCTTACATCACAGAACCCTTTTAATTAACAAAGTGGCACAAGCATTTATTATCAGAAATGCTGAATCCTATAAAATTAGCTGAAAAGGCTTTTTGTTTTGTGTGATAAATAAATCCTTGTAAAGGTCATGGGTATATTGAAGAGTCAGAAGGAATAATGCTAATTTAAATTGTAGTTGCTAATGATCACATGTATTGTTTTAGCTTATCTGGAATACAGACTATGGACAATTCTCTTAACATTTTGCTTTTCAAAGAACATTAGTATTTTTCCCAATCAGGGTACAGTTAGTTTGATTTGGATAATAAGATGTAAATGCAAGTATTTCATTTTACTAAACTGAAATTAAATATGAATTATAAAATTTAATGTAAACAGATATATTATGCCAGATTCTGCTTTCATGTACACTGATTTTACACTGATATTACCTATTGGCATAATTACTTTTGATTCATACCAGTGGGAAAGCAGAAACAAATGCACACTATTTCCTATGCATAAACTTCAATAGCTAGAACCAGAAATTAGAACCTAAAATTATAAATTTAATCTAATTAAATTAAAATAATAAAAGCATTACTCTGTGTTTGAAAATTGTGTCTAACATTACAATAACCACTTTAAACACTGACTTGGCCCTTTTTACATGGGTCGCGGCTGCATGGGGGTGCATTGCGGTCCGTGAGTGGGGGAGGGTTCTGATGGGGCACACACCCATCACCACACATGGAGACACCTCCGTTTTTCCCCGTGCCTCAATGTATGAGGATGCGTGTGCGCAGAACTGCGCACACCCAACCCACGTGGGATTTACATGGGCGGCACCCACGCTAGGACACACAGATTTCTGGGTGTTTTAGCATGGGTACTGCCCATGTAAAAAGGGCCAATGGCTCCAATCCATAGTCCACGTGCACATGGACACCCCTACCCTTGTGCATGCACACAGTGTGCATGATGAAGTCCCCTGCCTCCTGACCATGCTGTCACCTGACAGATGGAGAGGCTCAGCTGTGGTGGGTTGCAGTGCTGCTGGGAGGCAGGGGATTTTGTAAGTGGGGGACTTTGTCACAGGGTAAGTTTGGTCTGCACATGTGGACCTTGGATCGGGATTATAGTGAGCAAACCCCTACAGCACTAGGAAAAGCACAACGAAGTGGGATTTCTCCTTATAACCAGATGAGAAACCATTATAATTTGTTCCATGTTCACAATGTCCTCAACAAGAACTATATTGCTAAAAAGAACAAACATTGTTTCCCAGAGCTAAACCATTTTGAAAAACTGCCAGTATAAATGTTTACATTATAGTTTCCATACTTGTATTTAATTTTGACTTGAATACCTCTGTTTTATAGCTATGAGGAGAGTTCAGACAGTTCTGATTGCTCCCCCTTCCTCTCTGTGATAGTCCTCCTACAAGTCTCCTGCATAAGGAGGTTCTGAACTCCCACCTTTCCACATTTTTATCTCCATGAGGAACAGCTACATCTCCTGCGAGACCCATGTGTACGACTGCATTTACTTTACTGCCATGCCAGTTGCCATAGAATTATGCATCTCTTTCCGTACATGAAATTTCCCAATACTTACCATAATGGTTCAGTTTGAAATTACTACTGGACCTTGAGAGGAACAAAGTAAGTAAGGTGATATCTTTAATTGGACTAATTTTTGTTGGTGAGCATGTACAAGCTTTCAAGCTAAGTGTAGCTCTTCATCAGGCAGGTATGAAAAAGCTGAATGTGAGCTAAATAGAAGGAGGCTAGTCTTGATTAGATTATGGGAATATGGAGCCACTAGTAAGCCTCAATGAGACAATATGATATCGTCAATTCTGATTTCAGTTACACTGGTGGAATCACACCAGTGAACTCAATGAAGTAGATCCGGAGTAAGCAGAGCTGACCTGTCCACTGGACAGGGGAGCAGTGACATCTGGAACTAGTTCCCAGGACTCCTACACCCTGCCCACCATGGTGTGGAAGAGGGGTGTACTCTTCCGTACAGGCATTGCAAATCCCAGCCTAAGGCTCACAGTGCAGTGGTGGTTGCTCAGTGTTTATGTTCCCTGTTGATCAGCTAATTGGTGGGGAGCAAGAGTGCCCATCCATTGCAAACTTAAGCTTGGGACTTTATGTGCAGGTGGGGTGCAGCATCCCGGTTTTGCTGATCAATGGGTTGAAGCCACACTGTTAACTCTGGGCTGAGACTTACAATGGAGGAGTAGGGGCGTTGACTGAGGTGTTTTGTCCAGGGTGACAAAACACCTTGTTCTGGTCCTGGGAATTATGATACACACCAGTATAACTGAGAGCAGAATATGACTCACAATAATTGTGACCCAAAGTCACCCTTGCTGTGCTCCCGTAGCAGTTATCTAGCAAACTTGGCAACTATGAAGAGAAAATTGTCTCTAAGACATCAGTTATAGGTAGTAGGAAAATTATGTTACATGAATGTAACATAATTTAGTGCAGGTGATTTAGTGTTATTCTAGCACAGCTTCCAGATCCTTTGACTTTAGCTGGAGCCCTGATGGGATGAAAGGTGTTCATTCTAGTATCTCCTAGCAGGTGGCTAACCCTCTTGAAACTTGAGTTTGCCAACTGTTATTCTTACTAATTACCAGAAGAGCATGTAGTGGCCATAGTTTGTGCTGATATTTTGCATTCTGATGACTATACAAATGTAATTAGCTCAAGAAGTAGAAAAAAGATCTTCCACACACAATTGTCTTACTCTTACTTACAATGGCCTATGGCTATGTAATAAAATCTTAAATCTGAATCAACTGTCTTCCCTGGTCAAGTGGAAGGAATATTTTAAATACCTGCTCCAGTATAGGTGTCAGAAATTATGAATACAAACAGGGTTCTGCAAGACCATTAACTCCAAGTTTCTGTGAATTTTCCTTTTTAAAATTTCCAACCTTTAATAGTTAAAGGAACCTGCCTGTAATAGTTACCAATACTTCAAGAGAGTTTTTATTGGGTAGGTTTTAGGCTTGAAGGCAAATTAGATAAGCAAAACTTATGGATGATGAATTTTTGTGTGCTTCTGCTCCAGACAGTCAGTACATAGGCAATGAGGCAGGAAACAGGATTAAAATAATGCCATTATTAATAGGTCAATTTAATTTAGTTTCCTAGAGAGCTTTATGCAGAAAAGGTTCTCTTATGAAGCCTGTACAGGATATGGCATAATTTCCCCCCCAGTTTCAAATACATCTAGGAAGATCAGACCATCTGGGTTATATTTTGACACAATTGAACGATCCTAACAATACCTTTTCTCTAAGTTAAATATTTCAAATGGGGTGAAAACAAACGTGCAGCTAGTCATCTGCTCGTCAGTTTGGTGGCTGCTGGATATTCACCCTTCTGCCTTGGGGCTGGCTGGTCAGCTGCTACCAGATGTGTTGCTCAGGGAAGGCTGGCAACATAACATGGGCTAAGGCTTGTCCAGATGGGCCAATCTGGGCTAACGTGCGCCCTCCCATCTGTTAGGCCCCACCCAGACTGGCCTCAAGACAAGGTCCAGGGATCAGGCCCGAGGAGCATGATCACCCAATCTGGGTGAGCACGTCAAACAGCTGATAAGGAGGCCTGGAGGAGTGCACTCTTCTAGGCCCCTCCTGATCAGCTGTTTGGTGGCCCAGAGGAACACACTTCTCCAGGCCCCCATCATCTGTTTGGCAGAAGCTTCTCCTGCGGGCCAATCATGCTGGGCAGCAGGGGTCTGGTAGTCCTGTCCCATATGAACATCTTCTTGGCCAACTCATGGCATGCAGGGGCTTGTGACAGCAGCGCCCCCGCGTGTATTTCCAGGGGGCTGTTAATTTGAACTGCCACCCCCACCAGCCCACAGTGTGGAAGCTGTGGTGAACCTCCCTGTGGTGGCCAGTGGATCTGGCTCATCCACATCTCGTTTGTTTTCACCCATGTGTTTAACTTGGTAGTACTAGGTTCTTCTGGCATTTATGCAGTACGCCTCAGCATTCCAGCAGTATGTCTTAAACTGTTTTATAAAAGGTGGGGGAGAATTATCATCCTCATCTTACAGATGGGATAACTGATAGGGGCAGCATGATCTTCTAGCTTCTCACTGCTAGTGTGAATCCCATTTACTTCAATGGTACTTGTGCCGGTGCTAAGGAATAGCACTGCTGTTAAACAGCAAGAGGATTGCACCCACAGACATATTAAGTGACAGCCAGTTACATAGTGAAGTTGTGAATATCAGCTAGCTCTCCAGATTCCCATTGTCATTGTTCTTTGACATACCCGTACCTATGAAAATACTATGCTAGAAGGTTACCCTTGGCGTCACACAATGATGTCCAAATGGAGAAAGATTTTAGACCTACTGTGGAGATTCGGAGGAATTTAGAATCAAGAAAGTTTGATATTACAAGGAAAATTCCTTTTCCCAAGCTTTTACCAGTAGAAGTGCAGGCTGAACAGCTGAAAATATTATTCTGTACAGACAGCAAAGGTGCAGTTCGCATGCAGAATCAATAGGCAATTAATCAAAACACAAACGTCTTGCTGAGATTTTACTTTAGTGACTTAGGCCACTTTTACACGAGGCACTCAGAAGCGCCTCTGGATCCGTGTATTCAAGAGGAAAGCCACGAGGAGCATGTTTACACACTCCCCGTGCTACTGGAAGTGACGTGCCACCCATTCTCTTCAGCGGCGGTGACTGCAGATGCGGGGCTTTCAAGAGGCGCATTCTGTAGACCTGAAAATGGAGGTCTACAGAATGTGCCTCCTGAAAGCCCTACGTCTGCAGCCACCACTGCTGAAGAGAATGGGTGGCACGTCACTTCTCGTAGCACGGGGAGCATGTAAACACCCCCGCGACTTTTCTCTTGAATACAGGGATCCAGAGGTGCTTCTAAGTGCCTTGTGTAAAAGTGGCCTCAGAGGGATTTTCAGACCTTAACAGCAGCATTCACTACCTACAGGATACACAGGAAAGTAAATCTTTACTACTACATGGCTACTGAACACCCCATCAAAATTTATGTTTGAGCAAGCTGTGATAAAAGGTTTAATACGGGCAGGAGATTTATATAGGATCAGAACAGCCAACACAGAAGTGACAGCCATGTGGTGGCAGCCTGACCTGGGCCTGGTTGGGAAGCTGCGGCTGATATAATTCAGACTGGTCGGGCCACACAACATATGTGCCCACAGCTGGCTATGGCAGACCTGATTGGGGCTATGTCTGCTGGACCACAGCAGATGGAATAGCCCGTGGTGGCTCACTTTTGCAGACCTTAGTCCAGACTGTGACCTGGACATAGTCTGGGGTGAGAACCCGGGCTAGTGACCAACACAATCCCGGGCCAACATCTGGTGATGCCTCCACAAACATGCAGGGCCAGGTGAGGTCTGGTGAAAAGTGGGTCAAAGCAGTCCAAAGTGGCCCAACATCACGTCTGTTTTTACCCTCAGTCACAGAGTGTACGATTGGCAGGAACTGGCTGGTAACACTGACTAAGGTTCAACAATCCCCTTAGGCCAAGGCAAATTAAAGACAATGGATCTATATTTTGTGGGTGTTCTCTAATATTAAGCAACAAAAAATAAACAGAAAGTGATAGGACCAAATCCTGAAGTTCTTATTTCTTTCTTGCACCATCTTCTCAGAGGCTAAACTTTAATTGATATAAAAGAGAAAGGACTCAAGAGTTGGGTCATTCAAAGAGTTCCATTGTGTGTCTGGGCAACACAGCAGAAATTGTGGCGAACCTCTGTGAGGATGGTGCAGTGGTGCTTGCTTGGCTCTATGCAGGCCCTGTCTTAGAATCTATGGGGCCCAGGGTGAAAATAAAATGTGGGGCTCCTAGTGGCCCCACCCCATCAGAGAGCACTCTCCATAGGTCCCTAGAAGTGACTGTGTTTGGGCCCTGCTGGGAGGGAGGGGCCCCCCGCACCATGTCCTGGGAGAGAGGGCACTGTGAGGTTCTCAGAAGTGGAGAAAATAGTGGGGTCCAGGGTGTTCACCCCAGGGTGTAAGGCAGGCCCTGGCATTAGATCATCTGCAGATTCCCCTGGAAAAGGGAAATTTCCTACAGTGTAGCTAAAGCCGCTTTTAGACGAGTGGCGCGCGATTGCGCATAATTTGAAACGTCCGCCTGTTGTAATTAGACGAGACGGAAGTGGTGTATTATGTGCATATTATGGCGGTGGTGCATTTTTAAAGTCTGCAAATTAAATAGCTCACAATAGAACTTCAAAGCAGAAGCTTCTTTAGTGGAATGCTTGCAACTGAAAAAATCTTTCATTTATGTCTGGTGATTGACATAATCATTATCCTGAAAAGATAGGTACGTTCTGTGACTCCTGCTGGTAAACTGTCTATGGAAAATATTGTTCATTCCAGGGAGGTTGCACAAATTGCTTCATGAATTTTTAGAACATGGAATGAAGTTTTCTTTTCCAGCCAATTTCATGAACCCGCTGAAATAAGATTCCTTTACCTTTCTCTATTCAGATGTATATTTTCAAAACTGCAGATTTTTTTTTTTTTTTTTTTAACTAAAGAACATTTTTTTCAAATTTTTTTTAACCGTTTGGCTCTACCGCTCTAGCACAGCATTCAGCTCCCCAGTCCTGACACCCTTTACGTTCTGTGGCCAAGAAAATTAATTTTATGGAAATGCATCTAAAATAAAATGTTATCTTTAGAGCTGGTGAGCTGTCAAGATGAACAATGCCACTCTATTTATAGATAAAGACAGACAACCATTCCTGGTTGGCATACAAAATACACTTCTGGATTCATGCACTACAGCTGTAAAATGACATATTAAACCAGTGAAGTTGAGAGAAATTTGTACAATTATCCTTTGAACCATCACAGTAATTATACCAATCTAAAGGTCATCTGATTTCAAGACAAACAAAAATTGGCAATCATAGCATATTCTTTGTTTAGTGTCTTTACTAGGAAAGGGGTTGGGGTTCTACTTATGGAGAAAATTGAACGTAAAAATAATTGCTTTATAATGTATGGGAAAGAAGGAGCTAAGGACATTCTGCTTTAAATGGTATTTAATTTAATGATAGACTGTATAACTATCTTGGCCAAATGCTAGGTGCTCTAGTTTATTAAATCAAAATTTTTCTGGATGTGTATACATTTTTTAAATAAGAAAAGTTCAGATAGCAGTTTTAGACATAGTTTCTGTGTAACCAATATCTGTTGGAAGTATTATTTTTCTTTTAAAACACAGGACTTGTCCAGACTGCACAGTAGCTAAAGAAAGGAGCAGCATTCACTGAGACTGGAACATTTCCTATTAATTAGGAGGAAAAAGTGGAAGCAACTGTAATATTAATAATTGATAATGTTTTCTATTCATTAAGTACTTAAATGAACATTGGCATATTTTCCTTATATACTCTAGATATCACTTTTAGATAACATGCCATTGTAGCAAATAACATTTACTGGGATATACAGGGCTATTGCAATGACAACCGCATTGTCTTATTGAAATTATTTTTTTACTGCCTGGACAATATAACTAAACACATAGTATCTGTCTTACTGTTGTGGATTCACATCTGAAACAGGCATAGAAGGTCTAGGCCTTATTTATTTATTTATTTCATTTCTTCCTTTTGTTAGCTGCCCCCTCATGCCTACGGCATCTCAGGATGGCGTACAATATTATAAAACCCAATATAACAATAAAAAACAACAATAAATCAACCCTCAGCAATTTAAAAACATCACTAAAAACCAACCCCTGCCCCCCTACCCCACCACCCCACCCCATCCTCTTCTCCGAAGGTCTGGACAAACAGCCAAGTCTTACAGACACATCGAAAGGCCAACAGGCCCGGGGCCAGGCGAGCCTCCTCCAGGAGGGAATTCCATAACTGTGGCCCGGCCACCGAGAATGCCCTCTCCATTGTGGCCCCCTGTCTTACACAGGGGACCTCCAGAAAGGTGCCCCCGGTGGATCGAAGGAATTGCTCTGAGGCACGACGAGCGAAGCGGTCCGCAAGATATGAGGGGCCCAGACTGTGCAGGGCTTTGTAAATCAATACTAACACCTTGAATCTGGCTCGGTACGCTACAGGCAGCCAGTGCAGAGCGCGGAGCACCGGTGTTATGTGCTCATGCTGCCCCATCCCCGTCAGGAGACGGGCCGCCGCATTTTGCACTAGCTGCAACCTCCGAACCAGAACCAAGGGAAGCCCCACATAGAGCGCGTTGCAGTAGTCTAGCCTCAAGGTGATGAAGGCATGGATGAGAGTTGCCAGAGAGGTAAGGTCAAAGCCTCCATACCAGATACAGCTGGCAAAAGGTGACTTTAGCCACCGCCTCCACCTGCCGATCCAGACGGAGGCCCGAATCCCAAACCACCCCCAGACTCTGAACCTGAAGAGCAACAGGCGGGTGAACCCCCACTATCAGGGGGGCCAGCACCTCCCCCGCCCTTCCCACCACTATCATCTCCATCTTATTGGGATTGAGCTTCAGTCTGCTCTGCCACATCCAATCCGCCACAGCCTCCAAACATTGGGAGAGTAACAATACAGCAGGACATGGGTCAGTTGAAAACAAGAGGTACAGCTGAGTATCATCAACATATTGGTGACATCGCACCCCAAACCCTCTCACGATCTCCCCCAGGGGCTGCTTATGCACATTAAATAACAGTGGAGACAGACTGGAACCCTACGGAATGCCGCAGGTCAAGTCCTGGAGGCTAGATGTTTCAGCCCCCAGCACCACCCGCTGGCTTCTACCCGAGAGGAATGAGCGGAACCATCCAAGGACAGTCCTGTCCAGACTCCCCAAGTCTCACAGCCATCTCAACAGCAGCCCATGGTCCATGGTATTAAAAGTGGCCGAGAGATCTAGCAGGATCAAAGAGGTCGAACAGCCTGCGTCCATCTCCTGGCAGAGATCATCCACCAAGGCCACCAATGCTGTCTCAGTACCATAGCCGGGGTGGAACCCAGAATGAAAAGGGTCAAGGAAAACGATACTATCCAAATGCACCTGGAGCTGCAGTGCCACTGCCCATTCAATAACCTTCCCTAAAAAGGGAAGATTAGAGACGGGGCAGTAGCTGGCGAGTGTGTCCACATCCAAAGATGACCTCTTCAGCAGGGGGTGCACCACAGCCTCCTTGAGACTGGACGACAACCTCCCCTGCCGAAGGGACGCGTTCACTACCCTCGCCAGCACTGTCCCTAAAGTCTCCCTGGAGGCTTTCACCAACCAGGATGGCCACAGATCTAATTCACAACTTGTGGCTCAAACAGACCCCAGGACATTCACCGCATCAGCCGGCATCACTTCCTGAAATTCATCCCAGAAAGATCGACCAGACGGGGCCTCCATAACCTCGTGCCCCTCGCTTACTGCTTCTAATCCAGTGTCAAAGTTACTCTGGATCTGAGTGATCTTGTCTGTGAAGTAGGTGACAAACTCCTCACAGCGGGCCTGGGACAACTCCCCGTCCAGGTGGAGGGAGGCCAGACTGACCAGCTCCCGCACCACCCAGAACAGCTCCGTTGTATGCGACTTCGCAGATGCTATGAGGGCAGCAAAGAACTCCTTCTTTGCCATCCTCACAGTCTCAACATAGGACCGCAAGTGGGTCCTATAGAGAAGTCGATCAGATTCAGAGCGAGTCAGACGCCAGTGTCATTCTAGTCTCCTACCTACCTGTTTCATACATCACAGCCCCTTAGTAAACCAAGGGGCCCTGCAGTGATGAGATGGAGGCAGTAGACATCTCGGAGCCACCCTGTCAATGGCTTCCCCCCGAAAGATGTTCCAATGCTGTACCAGCTCATTGACCGAGTGACCGTCAGGGTTATCTCCCTCAGAGCCTCCTGGAACTGCTGCGGTTCCATCAGCCACCTAGGGCGGACCATCCTAACTGGTCCATCCCCCTTCTGGAGGGGGTGCACTGAGAGGCTGGCCTGTAGGAGATAATGGTCCGTCCATGACAAGGGCGTGACCCTTGCTAGGCATACAGGGTATTCCTCCATTTGGACAAATGAATTCACAAAGTCAGTTTGATATCATGCAAATATTTCATTAACGATGCTTTAAGAGACTTTTTGTATACTCAATAATTCACCTCTCATGATTGTTGTAGTTCAGAAGTAGGGAAACTTTTCTCTTGAAAATTAGTACAAACTCCAAGGATCAGATAGAATAGTGTGTGTGTGAAGGGGTGTTTAAGGGGTGGTGCTCAGGAAGAGAAGGGTCCAGATTATGAATCTGTGCAATAGAGCTGCGCCCTATTCTTGTGTGCCTGCTCCCATCTCTGTTCCATTACCCTGAGCTCAGAATTTCAGTGCTTGGATCCAGGGGCCAGATTCAAGAACTGGAAAGGGGCCACATAAAACCTAGCCACAGGCTGCATTTGGCCCCTGGGCCTGAGGTTCCTCTTCCCTGGTGTAGCGTATTCAGACATCCAACTGGGTTGTGTAGCTCTAGACAGCTTCCATGTCAAAGACACATACGCATCACTAGAAGCTTAACTGGCATCTAGAACCTCTAAACGTCTAAGAATCTGGAATCCCCAACCTTCAACTTTAAAGTGGGAAATGTTCCTGTCCTAGCAAATGCTACTCCTTTCTTTAGTTACAACCAGTCTGGTGCTTACACAAGCACTGTGTTTAAAAGAAAATGATACTTCCAACAGACAATGGTTACACAGAAACTGTACCTAAAATTGCTATCTGAATTTTCTTATTTAAAAAATGTATGCATTTCCAGAAAGTTTTTGAGATAATAAACTGGAGCACCCAACTTTATAGTAGTATTTGCCTCATTTATCATGACAAGTAACATGGCTTTATTACCAAGGTATAGTACATGCAATTATAGTGAATACAAATGTTTAGGGCCATATTCAGACCTGGTGTGACCATGGAACTAATGGGGTTGCACTCTCTTATGACAGAGGTGTTAACTTCCCCTATAATGTGTGCTTAGTAATGTTTAAATTAAAGCATAATATTGTTTAAAAGACTCTAAAAATAAAGGTAGTTTTAATTTAGCTTCAGAAGAAGCAGTAACTTTGGAACTGGAAGACTAAAATATATCATCTAAACTACTTTGCTTCCATCTAGTTACATACTGACATACCTCCCATCAAAATGTTTCCGATATACACTAAGCTTCCTCTAAAGGAAATTTATTGATAGGGTACATGATAGGGGTGAACATGGAATTCCGAGTATTCCAATTTTCAATCAGAGTGAGGTAGTTTGCCTGTTCCGACCAAAAACCAGAACGGCCACTATTTTGTCGAATTTTGTTAGAAAAAGGATACTTACCCAAAGTGGGGTAAGGCTGTCCAATGTGCGGTAGCATGCCGCCGCTCATGGGGCCAATCTCCATCTACCCTGCCATGCTGTGAGGCATGCCATTGGGTTTTAAGCGGCGGGCGTTGTTGCCAGGTGTGTGTGGCCATGTCACAGCTGGGGTGGGATAGTGGGTAGGCAAGGGGTGGGTGGCTGGGGAAGGACTTGGCGGTCATGCATATGGCTGGTGCCTCTGCCCTTTGACAGTGGTCCACCCAGTTTCCCCAGAGGGCAGGGGGAGTTCGTTTGCCCTGGTCTCTGCACTGGTCACGAAGTGTGGCAGCTGCAATTGTCCAACATAGGGTGGGGAACGAGACCCGTCCAGTTTGTGAGGCTGCACCTATTGTTGCTATTATTGTACCTGACACCCTTCCAAAGAATAATTAATTGTACATTAGCCAAAGTAAAGCTTTTACATTTGTAAGTTAAAAAGACATGTTTACTTTAAGTATCAACATTCTCAAGCATAATCCTCTACACATTACTACATAGGCATATAAGAGTATCACATAAAAGAGGCGAATTTAAAAAATAAATCCATATGCATGTACTTCCTTATAAAGAAATTTGATTTTTCACAAATGCATTTATTCAGAAACGAGTAAATGGAATCTTGTGTACTGGCTTGAATGGCACCAGGACACGCCTCAAAGAGATTCGTCACATTCTTTGCACCCACATTCAAAAGGGCACAGTTGGCCACTTTGGGCTACGCTTTTCTTCCATCATGTGGTGGATAATAAAACATGACAAAGAATGAAAACAGACATAACACTAACTTCACTTTAACACTGCTTTAACATTTCTTATCTATGGGTATTTTCAGACGTTACGAGATCACGCTCAATCACGGTGAATCCCCACATGGTGATCGTGATCCTGCAACGTCTGTCAGGGGGAAAGGAAGCTCCCCCCCCAGATGTTCACCACCATGAATCATGGGGGGGAAATCACATTCAACACGTAAACGGAGGTCCTGGTCGGACCATCTCCGTTTGCGTGTTGAATGTGATCTCCCCCACCCCCCGTGATCAAGGGGACCATAATGTCTGGCCCCCTACCATGGCCCGGAATCAGCAGTGGGATTCCGGGCCGTGGTCAATGCGGGCGGGTGCTGCAGCCGCATTGGCCGCGGCGCCTGCCTGTCTCCCAAGAGGGCGGGCAGCCTAGGGAGCGTGGGGGGGGCAGGGTCATACGGCCACACGTTGTGCCGCACGGCCCCTCCCCCTCCCCGATTCCCTGCCGGGATCAGTCGGCACGTCTGTTGGACGTGTCGGTTTGATCCCGACGGGGGATCAATAGGTGATTCTGTGATGAGGCCAATACAGGCCCTGTCACGTCTGAAAATACCCTATGTTGCAAGGCTTTATTGGTGCCCTATGCAGTCCTGCAATATGCATAAGAAATGTTAAAGTAGTGTTACAGTGGAGTTAGCGTCATGTCTGTTTTCACCCAATGAGAGGAAAAGGGAGAGTCAGACGGGCAGACACAACATATTATGAGGTTGTTGAGATTTTTTTGCCATGGAGGAGGAGGAGGGAGAAGTAATTTTCAGCACAAATAGGAGACAGGTGCCCAAGGCGCCTTGATTTTCCAATAGAATTTGACTTGTTTTGTGCATAGCTGGGATCTACTATCATTATTTGTAACGGTATATATTCCTCCTCAAAAATGCCCTGTCTCTTTTATTTATGTTCTGTATGGAAGTATTTAAGAGCCCTTGGCTGTTTTCCAAAAATAATGTTTTAATTCCATATTAGGTAAATCCAACAACAACTGTACACCAAGGCAAATAAACTCCACAGAAAATTTTTCTTTGGAGTAGGTATATCAATGACATTTTTGTCATCTGGCAAGGTAGTTCAGCAACACTTTTGGAATTTCAACAATGGATAAACAGGCAACACACTACAAGTAAGTTCACTATGCAATCAAGTGAATCTAAGATCAATTTTTTGGATGTTTGGGTGCATGTGAAGGGATCTGAGTTGTCCACTTCGACAGATGTTAAATCTACCGATCAAAATACATACTTGTTTTATGATAGTCATCATCCCCGCCATTTAATCAGAAACATCCCAAACAGTCAATTTAGAAGGATCAGGGGAAATTGCTCTAGGGAGCAGGATTTCAATTTAGAAGCAGAACAAATGTGCAGAGATTTCGCAGACAGGGGCTACCCACCCTGGGTAATTAGAAATAATCTAGTGAAAACTATGGCAGTGTCAAGAACAACCATTTTGCAGGGAACACATTTGGAATGTTTGAAGGATGAAAACAGGTTGGTGTGTGTCACTACCTTCAATAATTACAGTAAATATATCAGGGACATTATTTTGAAATATTGGAGCACACTGGACCATGTTGATGGATGTATGGATCCACCGCTTTTTGCATACAAGAGCGGGGGAAATATTAGTGATCATATAGTTAGAGCTAGATTGCCACCATTATTACAAAGAACAATCAACAAAAAGGGAATAGTGGGAAATTTTCCTTGTGGCCATTGTGTAAATTGTATTTATAGTAAAAAAGTAAAGACCTTTAAGTTTCTTGATAGCAAGACTTTTGAAATTAGAGAATTCATTAATTGCAGCACTACTGGAGTCATTTATAGTATTCAGTGCCCATGTAAGAAAATCTACATTGGGAAAAACCCCAGACCTTTAAAAACTCGAATAATTGAACATAAAAGCAAATTTCGGCTCCCTTAGTAGAGCATTATAACTCAGACCACCAGGACACAAATGAATTTGTTTTCTGGGGTATTGAAAAATTGCAGCCACCTGTTGATCCAAAAGACCTTATGACAAGAGAAAACGTTTGGATTTTTACGCTTGACACTGTCCAACCATGTGGGTTGAATGAGCTCACAGATTTTTAAATTTGTGGTGTACAGCTCATCGTATCCCTAGAGTATTTAGTTTATTTTTTATTGCAGTTAGTACAGACAGTTGCTCATACTTTTACTAACTGGGGGCTGTTGCAAGCTTTCTACTTGGAGTTTTTTTGTTTTTGCTTTATTTATTACATTTAGTATTTTTTTTTGTATTAGGTCATGTTTGGCCAGTTTACTCATACTTTCACATAGGGATTGCATACTTAGGGCGGATTCAGACGTGTCTTTAAATCGCACAGCTGCATCGTGCTATTTAAAGAACCCCGCACTTCCGGGCTGGTGTGAATGCCCTCACAGTCTATACAAAAATGGGTGTTAGTGATGCCCTTTAGCTGGCAGGCATTTAAACAGTAACATACCAGATCTGATTTAGTTATCCATAGTCGGGGCGGTTTTGCCACCCACCTGAGGTGAGTTAGCCATTTCAGATAAAGCCCAGTGTGGAGAGCTTTTTGGTTTCAAGCAGCAAGCCCCAAGCAGCCACTTAGAGACATTCCCAAAAATTAGGAAGCAAGAGGCGTAAGCAAACTGCCAAAAGAAAAAGACGTCAGTGAATGCATAACTAGTTATGTATACAGTTTCTTTGTTCACAGATATAGAAGGCATGTGTAGTTTTGCTATTGACTCTCAGCACATTTTTACATTCCTTTTAGGAGATATATAATGGATAGTGGCATCAATTGATTGCTACTCGCTTGAATAAAGGGTAAGTGGTTTAAAACCACAGATGTATTGTAATCGTGGAACTGTATTGGGTGGAGTTTAAACCTACAAAACAGTATGGCTTTATAGATCTCAATTTTAAATTCAATAGAAGCTGCCTATATTGCTTTTACCCACAGGGTGACCCAGCCCCGCTTCTAAGCATTGCAAGACCTTGGCAAACATTCCTTGAAATTTTCTACATCCCCTGGAACAAGCAGGATTTTCATCTCTGATGAAGCTGGCATCAGCAAAACATCGGAATAGATACCTTCAGTGCAGTTTTTGACTTTTCCTTCCTGCTTCACATTTTGGGGTAAACCAGAGACCTTTCAGGCTCCACCCCTTAGATCTTACATTCCAGTGAAGTTGTGGGGACTAGATTCCTTTTCAGTCCCTGGTGGTTTCTCTGTATATCTGCATTAGCTTTATACCTATTTTGATACATTTGTTATGTTTGCACCTTTTGCTATGCTTGTTCTTGGACATCAGTAAACTTGTTGTTTATTTATATAAAGTGTTGGCAATTTGTACTTGCCACTGTGCTTGCTTGTATCCATTTTTTGGTTGTGACTTTTTTCTGTGGAGTTTATTTGCCTTGGTGTACAGTTGTTCTTGGATTTACCTATTATTTATTTATCTGTACCATCATACCTTTTGTGATTACGTTAATTCCATATTAGTCAGAATTCAGTAATAGATAATACACACCATAATATTACTCATCATTGACATGGAGACTAGTCCATCTAAAACAGGGGCATAGCTAGGTCAGAAAGGGTCCTGGTGCAGAATATGGGATGAGGTCCCCTGCCTGCCTTCCCGGCAGCAGAGGATGCAATTGCCTGAGGGAGCATGGGCTCGGGTGCAGCTGTGTCACCCATCCCTATTATTTATAGCCTATGCCCTCCGTCTAAAATGAAAGAACCTGTCAGAATCCTGGGAAGTTTTGTGCTGTATGTTTATTCCCTTGCAGTTTTGAGTTTCAAAAGCATGTTCCAAGAGAGCTCAGGATCAACAAGTATCTTGAAAACATACAGGCCTAAACTATCGTTTACACTAAGTATCCTCTACTTCACACTGACAAGTGCAATGGGACCTTAAACCAGAAGTAAATTATATGCATAATCCATGTTAAGAACACTTTATGATGCCATAATAGCCACAGAGTACATCATTTTGTAGTGAATATTTGGGGCAAATTCTAAGTCCATGGCATGGCTTGGACACTTAATGAATGGAAGAGGAAGAAAACCTTCTCATCAGGCTGTGAAACCATTTTGAGGAAGATATCTAAATTAACCCAGAGGATATAGTAGTTTCTAGCTCTTTATGCACCATCAGTGGGGCCGATCTCAAGCCCTGTGGACCGGCACACAAACTGCACAACCACGTGTGCGCGTGGCGGTGCCTGCAGGGATTGGTATTATGGCCTATGTGTCCTGAATATTTGCAGGGTGATGCATCTGGTCCATAGCCTCTCTCTCTCCCCTTGAGCCTTTTATTATATAACCCATCTAACTCCGTGTGCCCTAGCATGCAGGGAGTCTCTGCAGGAAGTATGTAACCCTTGTTAGCTTCCACATAGTCAGAGGCCTGTACCATTGCACTCACAGCAGGTCTTTAGAAGGCCTATTGCTGGATCCTTTATAGCTGCAGGACGGTCACATTTACATGATCATAAAGGTTGAATTTTACCTGGCTGACACAGGTGAGGAGAAAGTCGGCCATTTGTTTGCTTGTCTTTGGACAGCATCACGGGCTTCAGTTGATGCGACAAGATCATTTCATTCAATTTCTGCTGCAGCACCAAATAATCTTCTGATAATTTTGATATCTAAAAGAAATAATGTAGCACACTCAAGATTCAAAAAGGGACAAAGGGGGCACCCTCTCAATGGAATAGCAAGGGAACAGGGAGTGCACTAACTCGGCCAGAGCATGACTTTGCTTTAACAGATAACTTGAATTATTCCCTAAAAAGCAGCAAGACAAAAATGGCATGTGTAAGAAAAGAAGGGCCCTGATACTGTAAGGTCACTGCATGGATGACGTAGCCACTGATCTAAAGAGTTCCACATGGCCACAGGGATCCACCAATGCAAGGTAACTTGCAGGACTGGCATCTTAAGGCCCTTTTTACACAGGCAGCACCCACGCATTAACACCCATGAATCTGGGTGTTCATGCTTGGGTACCACCTGTGTACATGCCGTGGTTGGGGGTTGGGTGGGCATGCATGTGCACTCACGTGGAACACGCATGTACACCCACCTCCACCCATTACCCACATACGGTGCAACCGACAAAAACTGTGGTTGCTCCGTGCGTGGGTGTAAGTGGGTGGAGATTGGTGTGTGCCGGTGTGTGCCTGTTTGCACCCTCCCCCCAACTACTGCCCCCGCGGCCAGTGTAAAAAGGACCTTAAGACTCTGCAAGCCTGATGCAATGAATCAGATACTCATTCAACATGTGTGTGAATGGGACTAGCCATTTGCTTAAAGTTACATAAGTATTCATATATGTCTTTGGCTTGGGGGCCCTAGCTGGCAAACGTAAGCATTCCTGCAGTGCAAACCAAGATTTAAACGCTTCTCTCCCACCTGCAAGTCCCACGTTCCATCCACTGGGCCCTCCTCAACTCTATAGTTCTACAACATAATCATAACACCTCCACTGCTAAAGTGACAATTGGTGTTTTTAGACAAGCACCTCCCCATCCGTTACCCACACATCATGCATGTTGCAGGGTTGCATAGGGCACCAATGTGGCCCTGCAACATGAATGATAGGTGGGTAAAGTGTGGGAAGGTGCATGTCTAAAAACACCTCTAGTAAGCGTTTGGAGAGGGGCTGGCAATACCTAAAGATCCCACACTTTCCCTGACACCACAGGGCTTTGGAAGGAGACAATCTCTGAAAACAAATGTTAAACTGATAAAAGAACTCTGGGTCTACATTTACCTGAAAAAAAGTCAAGCCTCTGAAAAATTAAACCTGCTCTTAAATTCCTCTGCCATGAGTCAACCCTTTCCAAATGACAATATTTAGATTAATAAAATTTTATTTCCTCTTATTCTGAACAGCGTGCCGCACACTATTTTTAACTAAATTGTTTTGCATGTGTAATTCATTCAGCACATTCATTTTCAGTGAGTTATCATCCTATGCACTGCATTTAGCATATTTCATAAAGTGACATAGGGTGTTAACAAATGTGACGTTACCCCACATTTGCCCATTAGCCCGGATTTACCCACTGGTGTGTCCTGACTCTGAGGCCATCAGATGTTCACCCTGGGACTGCCCCAGGGCTGCTTAACATGGTGTCATCATTGGGAATGTGGAGCTCGCTCTGTGGGCAAATCCAGGGAAATGAGAGGCAACACCCTGCCCCACTGCTGCCTCCCATGTGTTGGGGAGGGGGAAGAGGCACAGGGTGCCTACGGGACTGCACCGTGCCCCCCATATTTTGGGGCACATACGCGTGTCCAGCACCATGGAGTTTCAGGCACCAGCCTAGAGTGCTGGGTGAGGGCTCACAACTCTATGGTGCAGAGGCAGGGCAGTGACGCACGGGCAGACTGTGGCAGGAAGGAACACATACCAGTCTGCCGTCGGGTTCCTTTTGAAGACTGTGAGTGGTGGTTGGAGGTGGGAGGGGGCATGGGGCAACTGCAGGGGCTCTCTTCCAGTGTATTAATACCCTAAGAAACATTTAGGTCTGTAAGCTTCTTTTCTTACCTGCCTTGAAAAAGCTGCCAAATCACAGGCCTCTTTCTCGGAGTCATCTTTTAGATTCTTATGACCCTCTGCCTGAGGATTAGAGCTTTGTCTGTCTTTTGTTGACTTGGAGTAGTTATTTTGAATGTGTGCCACTTCTGCTGGCTTTTTAATAACTCTCTCTTGATTTTTGCAAGGCAATTTCCCTTCTTTTCTGAGTTGCCCCCTTCTCCTGTAACCTCGATAATTACTCTGAATTACCACTGCTGCCTTATCTTTGTCTCCCGAGTCTTGTTTTCCAGACTCGACCTGCTTTTGTGAGTCTCTTACTACACCTTTTCTTACACTTGCTTTATTTTCACTGGACATTATCCCTTCCTGTGTCAGATGATTTTTCTCCAGGTGACTATCATGCTTATTGTGGGCAACAACAGACACTTGATTTTTCTCATCCATGCCACTGGCTTCCCATTGAGTTTGCTCTTGGTGGAAGCCAGGTTCACTTGTCTTTTTCATAGATGCTTTCTTTTACTGCTGAATCAAAGAGGCCTGCTTTTTGCCTTCCTCTGGATGCTGCCTTGAAGGGTTTTGTTTCACAGAAGCACACTCTCTTCTACGCAGCTTTTCTTTTTGTTCCTCTAGCTTCTTTCTGTCCAGGTGTCCATGGTAGCTGCTCCGAGGGAGAGCAATAGTTATCTGCCTCCTTTCACACACAGCCTCAGTTTCTTGTGCCACATTTTGAACTGGATTTTTTTTTGGTTTGAGGTTTTCTGCTGGAGAAGGTTCCTGTTCAGCTAGTCTTTTGCTTTGTACCTTTACTTTTTTACGTTCCCTATAGCCTCTGTAGTTACTCTGAAGAATAACAGCTGCCTCCTCTTCTGTTTGGCAAGGAGAACTCTTTGCCACAGCTGTGTTTACTTCATTGTCTTGAGGTTGCTTGTCTTTTTCTTCTTCAGTAACAGGGACTGCATTTTCGGTTTGTTTCTTCTTCAAAAGTGATTCCCTGAATGAGACATAGTTCAGTTTGCCAATATTAGAGTGGACAGATATTATGATCTTATACTCCCCAACAGCAATGCTTATGTACTAAATGACAATTTGGTCAATAAAAAATAAAAAACTCAGTTATTGCTTATTGCAAAGGTTAAGGAGTTGGAAAACAAAAAGCCACATTTGCAACAGCAATGATATTCAAAGTATGGAGGAATATCCCTCTTAGGTTGCCCAAGAGGCAATGTGGCTGACAGCCTTGATGGTAACAGCATGGGCACAAAAGTTCACAGAAAGCAATCTACTGCAAGCCATGGATAATAAGAAGCCACCAGCATATGGGTATTTTCCAATAGCAGACAAAAATTCATTAATGTATCCAGTAATTCATACAGCTGAAAGTGTATCTTATCCTCACCCTTTCAGACTTGAAAATACTATGGCCAGATATAGCAATACAAAAAGAGTGTTTGGGGTCCATGATAAGGGGGATAAAGCCTATGAGGAAACTAGGGATGGGCGAACAGAACCGAGTTCGGAAATTTGGTTCGAAAATCGAGTTCGGTTCGGAAGTTCAGTTCGGTCGACCAAACTGGTCAAGTTTGGTCTGAACTCCGAACTTCCGAACCGCGTTCGCCCATCCCTAGAGGAAACATGTTCCCTCCAAGTTAAATCAGCAGGTTGCCTTCTTCACATGCCTGAGGAGGGGCCCTGTGCAGCACGAAAGCTTGTTTATTTCCACCAACAACAGTTGGTCCAATAAAAGATATCAGACATTTGAACCATTTTGTCTCTCTGGCCTTCTCTGTCATGCTTACTTGCCAGTCTATGGCCGCTTTTAGACGAGTGACTGAATGCAGCATGTTCTTTAACGCACTTGAAAAGCCCCATGGGGTGAGTTTAGACACACCGGAAGTAGCCAGCCTCCATAGGAATCATTGCTCATGCTGTCTTTTTGAAGGCGCATTTTGGAAGCCTTGATATCAGAGTTACCAAAACGCACCTTCAAAAAGACCATGCAAGCGGCAATTCCTACGGCGGCGCGGCCGGCTACTTCTGGTGCATCTAAACGCACCCCGCAGGGCTTTTCAGGAAGCGTGTTGAAGAATGCGATGCATCTGGCCGCTCATCTAAAAGTGGCCTACATCTTTAATCGACAAGTTCTCTCTCCTCACTGCCTGAAAGATGTCATTCCACAGCTTTCTTTACCCATCACAGGCCTCACTGGTTGGAGAAATGCAAATGCTATTACTAAACCCTTTTTGGAACCACTGTACCTACCACTAGGCTCATCTCACAACTACATGTCGAGAGCAAACCATCAAAATTTTGAAAAAGAGCAGGATTCTCAGGTCTCATTTCAGGGGACGAACTCCTAGAATTAGAATGGTCTAATTTCCATTGCACAGGTTGAGAAGAGCCACTGAATAAGCTGGCTGTGTTGTGTACTGCATAAAGAAACCACTCTTTGCTCTTTTCTTAGACACATTGTCTTTCATCATAATGCACCCCAATTCAATATCTGAGGAAGTAGTAGTTTCAGCATTCCATATTTTTTGGCATATCTATCATTCCGTATAGAAAAGTGTCATGAAGAGTTATTCCATACACAGACTCTGCAATGAATCAGAGCACACTACTATCAGTGCAGCATGAAATACTGTCAAATGCCACCACCTTTATGGAAGTGAAAACCTTAGGGGAAAAGTCTACTAAAAAAATTGAAAGTGCCATGCAGACTCAAAATATTAGGGATGGGCGAACAGAACCGAGTTCGAAAATTTGGTTCGGTTCGAAAATTGAATTCAGTTCGGAAGTTCGGTTCAGTCGACCGAACTATTCGAGTTCGGTCCGAACTCCGAACTTCCGAACAAAGTTCGGAAATTCAAACCCCATTGAACTAAATGTAATATTATCTTATAGGGATGGGCAAACAGAACCGAGTTCAGAAATTCGGTTCGGTTTGAAAATCGAGTTCGGTTCTGAAGTTTGGTTCGGTCGACCGAACTGGTCAAGTTCGGTCGACCGAACTCTGAACTTCCGAATCGCATTTGCCCATCCCTTCAAAATATCTACACAGCAACGAGGATGCAATACTGCTTAATTGTCAGAGTATGTCACTGTGTTCTAGTAATGTTATTGTAGGAACGCAAGGTGCTTTAATGATATAATAATAAGAAAAAGACCACTACCTCTTTATTTTGAAGCTCCTCCTATCTCTGTATCCTCTGTAGTGAGACTGAATTGTTGTTGCTGCTCTGTTTGATGCATCCATTATTTCCTTCATTTTCTTTCTGATTAAGTATCCTCTTGCAACTGACATGAGTATAATACAACTTTATATTGCATGGTTTTTAAACAAGCTGTGTCAAACATTTAACACAGTTATTTAGCTACATTACCAAATTAAATAAAATAGCAGGGAGAGATGGGTATTAAGTAGGGCTAAAAAAAGAACTCATAAAAGCGAGCATTCTAATCAAAATCCCAGATTGATCTGAAATCCGAAAGAAGGATTTATTTATTTATATAATTTTTTTTATTCCGCCCCTCCTGCCCACAGGGCAGCCCAGGGTGGCGAACAATAATATAAATGATAAAACAATAAAACAATTTAAAACAATTAAAAAATCACCAATACAGGGAAAAGAAACCTACCCTCCCCCTTGCCAAAGGCCTGGCAGAACAGTCAGGTCTTACATAAACGCAGAAATAGCAGGAGATTGGGGCCAACTGAGCCTCCTCTGGGAGAAAATTCCACAGCACGGGGCGGCCACTGAAAAAGATCTAACATCGGTGGTCACCCACCTCGCCCGGGGAACCTCCAAAAAGGCTCCCACAGATGATATCAAGGGTCGCATGGGCACATGATTTGCTTAGTTCTTGGAAGGGGGGGGAGGAAGGAGAGGAAATCACAGCGTGTATGCAAAATGGCCATCAAATTTAACCAAAAGGGCAGCAATAGTGTCGCCACCATTTTGGTTAAAGATGGCAGACATTTTGCTCATGCACAATCTGCTTCCCTTAACCAAAATGACAGCTGCCATTTTGGTTAAGGGTGGTGGTCATTTTGCACACGCTCAAAATGGCTTGGCATCCATTTTGCACATGCACAGTGATTGTTTGTTTGTTTCTTGCCGAGAATTTGTACTGGGACATCTCGGTCCTGGTACTCAAGTTTGTGAGTTTTACGCACAAGGAGCAAATTGAGCTGCACTAATATTAAGTAGTCCAGGCCAGGGAGAGAACTTTAGTTTCAACCTAAATTTGTAACATGATATAGGAGGCATACAAGAAGTGTACAACCAGATGTGGAAGTAAAAATTAGACATACAGGACCAACTTCTGTTCTCTTTTAGACTGGTGGAAATCCTGAGTAATGCCAGTGAGACCGTCTGCATTTATGTTGGTGCAGAATTTCATTTAAACCAATCAAGAGGGGGAGAGTTGATCAAAAAGGAAGAGGGACAAAAAGCTGGATTTTTACATAAGGAAAATCTTGGGAGAGATGTGGCACTGCCAGCTGAGGAATAAGAAGAAAGCTTTGTTGGGGAGGAGTGGAAATGTGTCAAGAGAAGGCTAGAGACAACTACAAAGTTACGGAGACATCTATGTAAATTACAGAGAAGAATCTTCATAAAAATACACCTACAATAATTAGGGACCTGTGTTCACTGTTTTTTCCCCCATTGCCACCAGTGCAGTGACCATAGGGTCTTGAGGCGGGGGGTTGTTAGTGGGGAACATGTCATCTATGCCCTTGTCATGAACAGACCATTATCTCCTACAGACCAGTCTCTTAGTGTATGTCTGCCCCTGGCAGGGTGTGGAACCTATTTGTTTGGTTCGCCTCTAGACACTTATGGAACCTGAGAGGTTCTGGAATGCTCTGGGGGTTATACCTTCCAACCTTGATGGCCGATCGCTCAAAGACCTCATTGTCATATGGAACACCTTGCTGATGGAGGCTATCGACCAGACGGCTCCCAGGTATCCACTCCCCGCACACAGGTGATGCAGGGTTCCGTGGTTCAAGGAAGACCTGCGTCGACTGAAGCAGGAAGGGAGACAGAATGATGGTGGTGCCGTACTCATACTAAAGCCGACTGATTGTGACATGAGCTGCTTTAAAATCCTATGCCATGGCTATGTGAGTAGCAAAGAGGAGTTTCTTTGCTACCTTCATATCATTCGCAAAGTCTCGTCCACCTGAGCTTTTCTGGATGGTGAAGGGACTGGTCAGTCCAGCCTCTCTGTGCCTGGAAGTGGAATCTTCCAGTACTTGCTGTGACATGTCTATTTATTATTTTGTGGATAAAATTGCTCATATCCATTGCAATTTTGACACTGTGCTTGATGCAGTAAGCGTACCTAAGGTTATGAATGTCCCATCTAGTCCAATTTTGTGGGATCAATTTCAGCAGCTATCACCTGCTGATGTGGTGGAGGTGCTGTGGGCTGTGTGAGCCATGACTTGCCAACTTGAGCCATGCCCGTCCAGGCTGGTGAAAACCGGTTAGGAGACACAGGGGCAATTGCTGACGGGGATTGTCAATGCCTCCCTTGTGGAGGGCAAGGTTGCCTGAAGGAGGCTGTGGTGTGCCCTTTGCTCAGGAAACCATCTCTTGACATTGACTCCTTTGCCAGTTATCGGCCAGTCTCTAACCATCCTTTTTTAGGGAAGGTTATTAAACGGGTGGTGGCTCAGCATCTCCCTTGCAGTCCGTTTTTTGTCTAGGTTATGGCACTGAGACTGCACTTGTGGCCTTGGTCAATGATCTCCGCCAGGAGTTGGACCGGAGTGGGTTCACTCTTCTGATTATATTAGATCTGTCAGTGGCTTTTGACACGGTTGACCATGAGATGTTGATGACTTGCCTGTGGGACCATGCTGGGGTGGACGAAATTGTTCTTGAATAGTTCCACTTTTTCCTGGCCAGAAGAACTAAACTACTGCAGGATTTTTAATCTTCCCCCGGGGATCTCACATGTGGAGTTCCACAGGGATCCATTCTGTCCCCTTTCCTGTTCAACATGTACATGCAACCTTTGGGTGAGGTTGTGAGAGGGTTTGAGATAAGGTGTCATCAGTATGCTGATGACACCCAACTCTACCTCTCGTTTTCATCGGACCCAGGCCATGCAGTCTCGGTTTCTACCTGGTGCTTGGCTGCAGTGGGAGTTTGGATGAAATTGAGCCATCTGAAGCAAAATTCCCACAAGATGGAGGTGAAGTTGGTGGGAAGGGGTGAGGGGGTAGAGGCTCTCATCATTGATGGGGTGCATTCCTCCTTAGTTCCTCAAGTTTGAAGTTTGGGAGTACGCCTCGACTCATAGCTCCGCCTGGATGTCCAGGTGGTGGCTGTAGCAAGGAGTGCATTTTTAAAATTACATCTGGTCCATCATCTTCAGCCATACATCTCAGGCTTCGATCTTGCCACCATCATCCATGAGTTCATAACTCCAAGATTGGACTACTGCAATGCACTCTGTGTGGGGCTACCCTTGGTGACGACCTGGAGACTGCAGCTGGTGCAGAATGAAGCATCTTGCTTCCTGGTGGGTATAGGTCACCATGAGCACATAACACCAGTGGTCTGTTCTATGCACTGGGTACCTAAGTCTTCCGGGCCCAATTCAAGGTGTTGGTTATTACCTTTAAAGCTCTATACAGCCTGGGCTCTGCCTACCTGCAGGACCACCTCATCCCCCATGTCCTGGATTGGCTCCTGTGGTCGACTGGGAGCATCCCCTTGGAGACTCCCCGGGTATCCTGGGTGGTGACAGCTGAGGGGGTGTTCTTGATGACTGTGCCAAGGCTGTGAATCTCTCTCCTGGTGGAGATTTGTCTCTCTCCAGATCTTCCATCCTACCACAGACAGTGTAAGATCTGGCTGTTTCACCAGGCATTTGGTGAAGGGGATGGATAGCGGGTGGGGGACTGGGGGGGCAACAGAAATTTGGTAATTTTTATATTTGTTTTTATACTGTATTGTACTTTATATTGTTTTATGCTGTGTTTTTTGTTGTTGTTTGCCGCCATGAGCTGCCATTTGGCAGGAGGTGGTAGGATATACATTTTGTAATAAATAAATAAATCAGACATGAATGCTGTAAATGCACAATGCATACAGTAGATATGTAATGTGCCTAGATAGATAAAACATTTATGCGAAAGATATCCACAGCTGGTGTAAACTGAAATAGTTCCACTAAACTCAATGTAGCTATGCAAGTTTATGCCAGTTTAGGAAATGGCGGTGTATACTGTGTATATGAAGAAACATAGGATCAGCACACCATCCTTACCAGCTTGAAGTTTGGTAATAAATGTTTCCATTTTGTAATTATTTTTTGCCTTTATATATTCTTTACGGGTAACATAGCTCCTGTAAGCTAAAGACAGATGAGAAATTGATGAAAATAAAAAAATAATAATTATGCAGTTACAGAATCTGAATTAAAATATTCACTATGTTTTGTAGGATGTTTATGTGAACAAATGCCCTTTAGAAAACAGTTTGGAAGCTTGCACACTCTCACCAACAGACATTAACATACCAATAAACCAATGTTCCAATATAAAGGTATCATGAATAGTTGGTCTTTTCAGAAGTGCTTTGTTACTTGGGCTGAAAAAGTAATGGCAAGCAAGCACAAACAGTATGAAGTATGCAAGACTTGTTTCCTGTGGTTATAAACTAGATTATTAATTATACACTAGAGTATACAAAAAATGTGAAGACTAATTTATATATGGTCAAAAATATGTTAAAATTTAAAAAGTCCAGTTTGGAATAGCTGAATCAACAGTTTAATTATTTTTAATATTCAAGTTGGCTATGTTAAATTTTCATTGGTTTATGACAAAACATTGTCAGAGTATACTAGAATATGACTGCCAAGAACTAGTTTCCTCTAATGTTATTTCACAGTGACATTAATAAAGA
Source organism: Sphenodon punctatus (assembly GCA_003113815.1). NCBI lineage: Eukaryota > Metazoa > Chordata > Lepidosauria > Sphenodontia > Sphenodontidae > Sphenodon > Sphenodon punctatus. The sequence continues at coordinate 842,593 of QEPC01000286.1, forward strand.
CAATTGCAATGAAAAGATGACTGTCATAACAATTAATAGAGATTTATTTTAAATATATATAAAGCATGAAATATAAGAGGTTTAATAAATTACAAACGTTGTAAAAGGAGCAAATTTAAGAAGACATGTATATGCAATACCTGACTGCCATAATTTTCACCCATATTCTTACAAAATGCTATGTTTGCTCTATAAGGGGAAAATACTATCGAGCTATTACCTGACTGTATTATAATAGCACTTTCTTCCCTTTTTTCCTTTAATTTTTTGTATCTCTTTGAACCAAGCCACCCTCTGACATAGGCCTGAATCAAAACAATTTTGTCAACTGTTTCCTTTCGCAATAAGTTCAGCTGCTCCACGTGATAGTATTTGAGGAAGACCTTAAAGAGAGAATAAGGAAACAAAAAGCACATAACATTAACAGGGTCTAGATACAGTCTGATCTGTTTCTATGTCCCCATCCCCTTCTGCTCCCTCTACCTGCTTCATTAATACCCCACTTCAATAATGTGCCCGTGGCAGTCCCGTTCTGACAATCCACTTCTGGTTTATTAGGGTGTTTTCAGACGGTCATTTATTCCGGAATTAGAGTCTTAATTCCGGAATGAGATGTCCGTCTACACGCTGCAAAGCAGTGATTGTTATCACGTGCTAACAAAAACATCCAGCTGTTATAAGCCCTTGATTACTAGGGTTTATAACATCTAGATGTTAAACGATTCTGTGATTAGGTCCATCTAAATGAATATCATGGCTCAGTCAACTATTAATTGATTGGCACCAAAGAGTCCTGCGTCAAGACCTGACATCCTCTTTAGGCATTTATGCCTATATCTAGGGGCACATGACTGTGGGGTGATCTTATTACCTCCCTCATCCTTCAACAATGTATTGTAGAGTGCCAAGTTTAAATATCCGCAGAACAAAGGGGTTACCATTTTCTTTAACTCAAAAATCAGATTTTCTTCAATCCCAGAAATCAGTGCGCTGAGCATGGACAAAAAGCACCATGGGATTGAAATTGATCCCAGAAACTCTAATTCCTGAACAACAGCAAGTTCCGTTCAGACTCACTATTCTGGAATTAAGTTATCAAGGAATAACAAACGTCCGTCTAAACAGGTACCACTTTGTGATCACTGGATGTCACAGATTAGTTTTCTCCTAATCAAATGATAGTTTGTCTGTCTGAAAACGCCCTTACACAGGGATTCCCTGCCAGTTAACAATGGGAAGGTGTCTGTGAAGTAGAACAGGTATTTCAGTGCTTCATTTACTCTCTTTGGGTCTGTAAAGTTGGAGGGGGGAGAGACATCAATGATCTAAGGTTGTTCTTAAATGGGAGAGCTTCTCCTGCAGCTTTAAAATGTGGCTTGGGGAAGCCCCCGTGGGGACAGAGATGGGTAGGTGGGAAGTAAGATGCTCCTCTCTGGACTGGAATTTACCTAGGCACCATTGGAAACAGCAGCCCTGGGTGACTCCCAGAAGTTTTGAGATGCAGACTAGGTAAGACCTCCATTATCGGGGACTTACCTAATCCACATCTCAAAACTCCTGGGAGTTGTCCAGTGCTGTTGCTTCCAACAGTGCCCAGGTGACTTCCGATCCAGAGAGGAGCGTCTGATCCCCCTCCCCCCTGCAGGAGTTTCCCCGAGCCACATTTTAGAGCTGCAAGAGAAAGCTCTCCCATCTAAAAATGCCTCAAGTGGATGTGGAACTGGAGTGGGAATCAAAAGGCTTCTGCTTCGTTTCTGACATGATCACAAGATTTGTGTGTTGCGCTAGGCAAATCTTTCAGCCCACCTTGTAGAATGGGGATATTTTAACTGTTATTACTAGTACAGTTTCAGCAGTATGCCTGGTGCTGAACTATCCTGTTTAGAGGCAGGTCCCCACCCTGAGACGACAGGCCTACAATCTAGGATGGATAAGGAAGGACAGACTTGAGGGGCAGGTTGCATAGTACACACATGTTGAAAAGTTAAAGGTGATCTTGTTTAGTGAGGCCTGCAGCCTGATCCAAGCCTGATGGCATACTGATTCCCTACGTCACACGAGTGTTGTGAAAATGAAATCACACCAATGACTGTAGGTACTCAGAGATACTATGGTGCTATGGGTCATATAAGCACCTCTAGAAATAGATATATAACTTTGCTCTTGTGGCAACATTTTTGCTGGGCAAACCTGCTGCAGTTTGATTTGTCAGCAGCAATCTCCTTTCTGACAAATCAGAGAAAGTTTAACATATTGAAATATCAGGAATGTGGAAGGAAAGGGATCAACACAGGCGTAACTGGAGAAAAGGCAAAGGACGCAAACTTTTGAGATGAATCTCTCTGCTTCTGTTCTCTACTTTAAAAAATGATATAAAATACATATTATGTAAAAGCATGAGAAAGAGGGGTGACAAAGTGGCCATAACTACTGAGAGTAATGCCATGGCTGATACAGAGAGCATGTAACACAGGCCCCAATCCAAGGCCCGTGTGAGCACAGAGACCAAACCTACCCTTGTGCACAGGCACACAGTGTGCCTCTGGCGAACTCCCCCACCTCCTGACAGCACCCCACCACCCACCCACACATCAGCCACTGCAGCCCTGCCTCTCCCTCTGCCAGGTGGTGGTGCAGTCGAGAGGTGGAGGACTTTGCTGGAGGCACATTGTGTGTGCACAAGGATAAGTTTGGCCTGTGTGCAGACTCGATGGGTGAAAACAAACAAAATAATAGACTGCTGCAGTCTGGATTTGGTCCGTGCAGCCCGCACTCACATGTTTAGTATGTCAAGCCTAATAATCGGGCAACCCCCTGCGTGTATTTCATTTGCTTTCATACACTTGAAGGCAACCCCCACTGGAAACGGTTGCTCCTCAGATGGTTTAGAATTTCTTCTCCGCGATGCTATGGTGCTGGCAGATGTGGATGTGCAGAGGTGATACACCCCCCCCCCCCAAATTGATGGGATGTGGACATGTGGGTACACATTAGCCAGCATTCACCTTCACAGTGGTCTCCACATTCTCCAAGACCCCACTGCGAGTGGTGGCTGCAGGTCTGGTGGGGACAAACAACTAATAAATGGATAGGTGGTCACCCACCTGGTGTGGACTATTAATTAATTATCATTATTATTATTATCATCATCATCAAGCATTTATATAGCACCAGCAATGTACCTGGCACTTTACAAATGGAATAGACACGGTCCCTGCCCTAGGGCTTACAATTTGAGAGACGGGGTGGGTTGGGGGGGGAGAGACAAAGGAAGGGGAACAGAGGGAGAGACAAAGAGTGTAACATTCATGAAGATGCAAGGTCTTAGGTGCACGTGCTTGACTTGGTTACATCGAGAATGATGGCTGGCTGGGTCATGTGGTGAGGATAGGAGTACACCGACCTCAAGTAACAGATTGTACTGGATGGAGGGTATCAGCAGGAGTTAGGTGAGGGGAGTGAGGAGTTGGGGAGGGCAGAGCGGAAGAGGTGGGTCTTGAGGACGAAGGTACGAAGGGAAGGGGCGAGGTGGATGTGGGCAGGGAGGGAGTTCCAGGCATGGGGGGCAGCTACGGAGAAGGAACGAAGGCGGTTAGGGGAGCAGGGGAGGAGTGGGAGGGCAAGAGAGGGGACAGAGGAGGAGTGAAGTTCACGGACTGGAGTACGGAGGGAAATTAGCGCAGAGAGGTAGGGGGGAGCAAGCTTGTGAAGAGCTTTATAGGTGAAGACTAAGAGCTTGTGCAAGATTCTTTCAGGAAGGGGAAGCCAGCGAAGAAAGGAGAGGACGGGTTGCACATGGTCGAAGCGACGGGCAAGGTGGATGACCCTGGCAGCAGACTTTTGGACGGAAATAAAGTGAGAAAGCTGAGAGCAGGAAAGGCCAGTGAGAAGGAGGTTACAGTAATCGAGGCAAGAGATGACCAAGGCATGAACAAGGGTTTTGGAAGAGGAGACAGAGAAAAAAGGGCAAATCTTAGCAATGTTATGAAGGGAGAAGCAACAGGATTTGGCAACAGAGTCGATGTAGGGTTTAAAAGAAAGGGGTGAGTCAAAGATGAAGCCTAAGCTATGGGCTTGGGGGATGGGAAAGATGGTGACCCTGTCAATAAGGACTGACAGGGTGTTAATAGATGTCTCATTTGTTAACACCCAATGTGTGGATCTTGGATCAGGGCCACAGTGGCACTGGCTGGCTACCAAACAAACAGTGGAAGAATGCAACTTAGGCCATTTTCAGACGTGAACCCCCCCGCACATATTTGGGCTAGGGGTGGGAATGCGCAGCCTGAAGATGCTTGGGGATTGCCTGGTCTGAAAGGCCCCCCCACGAGGCTTTGCTGGCAGAGATGTGCAGGGATGCAGAGCTCGATTTCCTTCTCTGCAAAGCCACGTCGGGGGGGAGGGGCTTTCAGACCAGCTGATTCCTATGCATATTTGGGCTGCACGTTCC
>QEPC01000286.1:859297-885330 GCA_003113815.1 Sphenodon punctatus
TCCCCCCCCTTCCCTGTTCTGCGCCCCGCCCCCCCATGCCTGGTGTGCCTTGTGTGTTGTCTGTCCACCTGTGTCCCCCCTTCCCTTCCTTTCCCTTCTGTGTGTGTGTGTGTGCCCGGGCATGTGTGTGTGCTGTGTGTTCTGCTGTGCCCCCATTGTCTGTGTGCTTGTTGTGTGTGGTACCTGGCCGGCTCTTCTCCCTCTCCCCCCTCCCTTCCCGTTTCCCTTGTGTGGGAGTTCCCTTTTGTGCCTTCTGGCTTCGTTTGCCCTCAGGCGGCCATGTCTGTGTCCCGCCCCTGCCCGGTGCCTTGTGGGTGTTTTGACCATGGCTGGGAATCGGCGTCACGTCTGTTGTGCTGCACCAGTCTGTGATCTGTCGGCTCGATTCCCTGCCATGGTCTCGGTCCCGTAACATCTTTTTGGGGCTTCTTTTGGCCAAGGGCGGTGGCTGTTCGGTTCACCACCGCATGGAATCTACCATGGTGAATCGGGACCATGTAACGTCTGAAATCACCCAATGAGGGAGGGCGTTCTCGTCACCGCACCACAGCTGTGGAAATCCCTCCAGATGGAGGTCCGCCTAGCCCCAGATCTCACCTTTCCAAAGACAGTGTAAGACCTGGCTGTTCTGCTGTGCTTTTGGAGAGGGAGACAGGTGAAGGGGGGAGGGTCGGTAGCGGGGAGGGTTGTTGTGGCTCTGCCTGAGTTGGTTTTATAGATTTTATATTTTTATTTGTATTATATGTTGTTGTATTTATGTGTTTTAGTTTTGTTATATGCCGCCCCAAGCTACTGTGGTAGGAGGGGGCAGCTAAGAAATCTACGTAAATAAATGAATAAATAAATATTCATATATTTATTATGGTTTACATATTAAAATCTGAATACAATAAATTCTATTCCTTGTTTCCTTAGCTCACGGAGAATTATACATAATGATGAGTGAATAAATTGTCTGCAAGTCTGGGTGTATTTTTTTCTTGTTATCCACTATATTACAAGGCCTATATTGTACAGACAAAAAATTTGAACAACATTCTGCCTGAAAAGAGAGACAATAAGCTGATCCCTACAGTGTCTTTACAAATACTTACCAATTCTTTTTCTTACTAATTGGCTTAGTTGATACTGAACCCAATAAAGTGACTTTCCTCATTAGCCCAGAACTCCAAGTACAACTCTCAATAACTGTCAGATGTTTCCCAAAACTCCTTGTATAATATGCCCAGTAAGTGTAGCTATGCTGATTTACCCTAAAATTATCCTGAAATCCTGTAAAATAAAACACGTCTAGTTCACTTCCTAAAACCATGTTCGTCAAGCTGTGCTATTCGGACAGTGTAATGGCTCCATTAGGAATCTCTTCTGAAACCATCCTACAAAAACATCAGTTTGCTCATCTCCCCTGTCTCTCAGAATCTGTAAGCACTCCTTGATGTTGGATGTCTAGCTTTAGTGCCTTATTAGTTATAAAAGATTCTGTCAGAGTGGGTGTTAATTGGCACAATTCCTTCCATTACCCCCTCTGTAAATCTAAACTCTAGGTGCTTGCACACATTACAGTATTTCACGTTATTTTCTCTCTTATGTCGGATTTAGTAATGTGTGCATGTGACATCCCTACTCCACCCCTGTGGGGATACCTGGTCAGGGCAGATCCCTATCTGGATAAGTCTGGCTGCCCCTTACGTACCGTTGTATGAAATTAGCAAACAGTATGCGATGCGAATATCCCTGCCTCCGAATTCTTGCTGTTTCCAGAATTCCTGTGTAGCGCAGCTGCACCAGCACCTTCTCTTTGTCATACTTGTGTGCCTGACGATCATTGTTTGGCTTGATACAACGGACAAAGTGAGGTTGGCCAACCACCATTTTAGACAGCAGATCCATCAGAGAATACTGTCAGAAAAAAAGGAAAAGTTTCAAGCACAAGATCTGTCAGGAGCCAGTGTCGTGCGTGAGCCAGTGTGGTGTAGTGGATAAGACTTGGACCTGGGAGATCAGGGTTCGAATCTCACCCTAGCCATGAACTCACTAGGTGGACTTGGGCAAGTCACAACCTCTGAGCCGGTAGGATTAGTACCATCAAACTACTATGTGCAAGCAAGATCTTTGCAATGTGAAATTTCACTTTTCATGATAACGTAAATATAAATCATATGTGATCTAGATTTTTTTAGTGCAGTTGTTTAGTGGAAGAGACTGGCAGCCTGACTGGGGATTGTGCCAGCAGAGTGCGTTGAGGATCAGAGAAAAAGAAACCACTTTAGCAGAAATTCTGGCCTCCCTAATACCTTTAGATAGCCAGATAAAATGTATGATCCAATCATTTACTATGAGTATGAATATCAAACTTTCAAACAGCATATTTCTACAGGTTAGGTACTAGCCTACATTACCAATAACTAAAGAAGCTGCTGCTTTATTTTGGAGAACAGTAGTATCTTGAACATAATTTCAGATTGCAGTAGAGGGGCGGAGGGACTTTCGGCAAGGGGTCTCTGGAAGGCAACTAGGTAAAAACAGTGGGTGTAATCCAACATCCCACTGTAAACTGTGCCTATGCCAGGCAGATAGTAAGTACGCTGGCACACATTTGCACATGCATGCCATGTGTGCAGCAAACCACTTGGCGCAACGGGGCAACCCTGCCAATGTGACCCCCCTGAGCCCACACACCCCGCAGTCTGGGGGATGGAGCAGGAGCCGGGCGTGTTCCATCCCCCGGGCTGCAGGCTGTGTGGGTTTGTGGTGTGCATGTCACATCGGCAGGGGTGCCCTATTGCACTAAGTGGCTTACTGCACGCATGGCACGCATGCGTAAATGTGCACCCGCCGCCTGGCCGGGCATTGTGCCGTTGCGTGGCGTACATGCCGAGTTGGATCGCACCGTGTTTATATGAGAGTCAAACAAAGGAGTGCAAGTCAGTGTAAGGCTAGAGGTGCAGGAAGTCCTGGAGCATGATCAGTATGTGCTAGGAACTCTGGGAAGGAAGATGGGGGCGGTGTGTGTGTGAAAACCTTTCCTCCCCTGCACCCTTCTCAAATGGCACCCTGCAGTGTCTGTGATTGCAGTTTTTAAAAGTATAAACCCAGCATGTTTTTATCCAAGACTATGTAATACTTGTACAATATCAAACTGCACTTGTGATAACTGGAAAAGACAGCTGACGTGGAGAAAAATGGTTTCTGAAATCAGCTCTAAAAGGAGAAAGGCTTTAAATAGGAAACATCTTTTTTTTTTTTTAAAGAATATTTCATTCTCCTGCTCCTCATAAGAACACAAGAACTGCAATACTCCGTCAGATGCTCTTTCCCAGCATCCTGTCTCTGAGAATGGCCAGCTTTGATTGATTCAGAGAAGCGCTCAACAGGTCATAATGCGGTGGTCCATTTCTTGCTGTTCACTCCCTACCCCCTGCAGTCAGAGGCATTATTCCTTGACCAACTCCTTGTAAAGAAAGGACTGTGGGCCATATACAAGTGATGTGAAAACATACGTGATTTCAGGCAGGAAAATGCTGGGCCCTGATATTTTCATGAAACCAGAATCCAATTCTGTTCTAGTTCCATTCAATCCAGATGCAGAAGCTAGTGCAGAATTCCAGGCAGTAGTAAGTCAATGAGGAGCAAGGAAGTAATTGCCCCTCTTCTACACTGGGGAGGGGGAGATAACCAATCAGTACAGAATTGGTCAATTGGCTAACCATCTCCCCCCAGAGTCAACATATTCCGTTGGTCACTAGGTGAAATTAAAGCAGCTGCTCCAAGGAGGAACCTCAGTAAAGTGTCCAGGTTAGTGGAAACATTAGTCCACATGGATTAAAAGTTTGCATTCGGGCTTTACAGCTTCTCCCAGTCAATACCCAATCCCAGACTGGCAGAGGGAGGCATCATGGGTACATCCCATGCCAGGAGAGGGGATTTGGGCACAAAATGGTCTGACTGGTATTCTACAGAATGACCCGAATATGGGATATTATAAAAATACAATGAAAGGGCTATTTTTCAAGGTTCAGGATGTCTGAAAGACAAATTACAGCCCCGTAGTTGGCTGCTGTAATGTAACAATTGGAGGACTTCAAGAAGTGTGTGGTACTGTCTTAGAATGTGCAATTCCTTCATAAACAGGTGCTTCACTATGTGGCATTCTGTTATCTTCACTTTGTCAATAAGACAGTAACAAAGCATAATCAGCTAGGACATATTAATGCATAAAACATTTTGTCAGTGAGATCACAGATGCATTCCTAGATGGGAACAGGGTAGGAAAAAGGTGCTTCAATACTTCTCTGCCTGTCATTCTGTTGATGGTGGTTTCTAGAGTGACACTACATAGAAACTGTCAGTGTTCAACCAGCAACCTTTCCCATTCAGAATGTAAATAAAATAGCTTAACAGAGATTAGTTTCTAGCTATTTATTCTCTCCTCTCCTGACAATTAGAGGTGTGCACTAGGGGCCCATGTAATTTTTCATTTTCGTTTTTGTTATTTAAATATGTCATTTTCGTTTTCATAAATATCAAATTTTCGTTTTCGCTTTGGTTTTCGTTTTCCATTGGTTTCAATGGAAAACACATTTTCAGCTGTAACATTTTTGGTTTTCATTATATTTGGCTGAAAAATGGCAGGATTGTACCTCCAATGGAAGGTATTAAGTATACCAAATTTCAAAAAGATTGAATAAAGGACTACAATTTTATAAGCAGTTGAATTATATTATTTTGCAACAATCATAATATACATTCTTAGCTGTAACTTCTTTTCTTCACATATAATGTATTTGAAACTTGACATGTTTATACCACTTCCCATATTTACTATCTCTGCCAACTTTCAGAAGAATTGGATAAAAGGTCCTGGTGGTATAAGCAATTAACTTATAAATGTAAGTCTGACTGTAACATCTTTGTAGTCCAACCAATGTATATGAAATTTGTCAGGGCTGTATATTACAACTTCACAAACATCTTTACCAAATATCAAAAAGATGTGATAAAGGTCCCAATTTTATTTGCCTGCCCAGTATATGCAAAGAAGGAGCCTATGCGAAGGATTCTCTTATGTGTCACTGTGGTATAAGATCGGTTTGCGATGCCAACTGGCCTGCAGAAATGGCAACTAAATATTTTCATTCTGTTCTGTGACCATCCCAGCATCTCTTCCCCACTTGTTACTGGGAAGTCAGAAGCATCTGTTTAGGAAAGAGCCAATAGAGATTCTCTTATGTCCTCTGTCACAGTGCTGTGGGATGCGATTGTGATGATAATAGGACAGCCTGGATGTGTAAACTATGTCTTCTGAATGCTGATATGCTATCCCCAAAGTTCCAGTTATGTCCCTCCTATGCCTGCCTCAGGACCGCCCCCTATGCCCGCCATGAAGCCACTACCAATTGGTCCTGTAAAGCTGGAAGCATGCAGTAATTGGCCAGTGAATGTGTCCGTCAGTCTTTTGGGTTGCTCCACATCCTCCCTCCTACAGCCTCCCTCCCTCTGCCATGCCAGGGTGCCTGCCTCTGAGTGGCATTGCATGTGCTGCTATTTATCTGAATAATGGTCTTCAAGGGGACAACTTAAATTGGGTCCCTTTATCAAATTGTCCTGTAGTTTATCAGAGATGACAGGAAATTTATGTGATACATTCCTGCCAAATGTCTTGTAAACAGGATGGAATATAAAAATATTAAAGCTGGAAATGTATTTTCAAGTTAATGTCTTATACCATTAGGACGCTTTATACAATCGTTTTGAAAACTGGCAGGAGTGTTCAAATTGTCCTGTAGTTTATCAGAGATGACAGGAAATTTATGTGATACATTACTGCCAAATGTCTTGTAAACAGGATGGAATATAAAAATATTAAAGCTGGAAATGTATTTTCAAGTTAATGTCTTATACCATCAGGACGCTTTATACAATCGTTTTGAAAACTGGCAGGAGTGTTAAGCTTGTGGAGGGACATAATATTCACAGGTATCATGTAAATTGGATGGAAGATAAAGAAGTTGTAGCCATAAATGTGTATGGAGCTCTTCTTAAAATCACAACATTCAATTGCTTCTACAATCAGTTTCCTTTATCTACTCTTTCCAAAAATTGGTACACACAGTGCCTTCTGCTGGTGGTATAAGCTCCCCAAGTTTCATCAGAAGTGAATAAGAAACAAAAAAATTATAGCCAGAAATACGTTTTTCAGTTTGTTCCCATTATTTCAAAAATAAAAAGTTGTTTTTGTTTTTATTTTCATTATTATTATTTTTTGTTTTTGTTATTGCAACAACGATAATGAAAACAACAATTTTCATTATCATGATTGTAATATGCAAATGACATGCACACCCCTACGACAATACTGGAAGGAGCTTTTTTCTTGCTGTTGTAACAGAAAGGCTGGTCCTTACTAGTGTATATGAAATATATTAGAAAGCAGCAGCATCGTGATCTTCAGCACCTATGTTTGTTTGGGGAGAGAGGGAGGGGTTTGCTGAACAAAATGTCTCCTGGGAATGGAGCATGATCAGCATCTCAGTCTCGGGACCAAAATTAGCCATATCCAAGAGCCATCTAAGGTAGCAAAATGAGAATAATGGGAATATAACTGCACTTGTCTGCTTTGTTAGAAGTTGTTTTTAAAGGCAAAACACAGTCTTTCATCTATCAGAATTTTGAACGCAAATATATTTTAATATAGCATTAAGAAAAAAACAAAAAACAATGAGCTAACAATATATTGTTGTTTCAGGACAATGTGAATGATTATTCTCTTTTGCATTATAATAAAATAATAATAATAATTTTTTATTATTATTATTATTATTATTATTATTATTATTATTATTATATAGCACCCCCTGCCATGGCACTCAGAGAGCTTCACATAAAACTAATTAACACAACTTTTAATTCTCACAACAATCCTGTGAGGTAGGTTAGGCTGAGAAAATATTGTGCCTAGCCCAAGGTCACCCAGTGAGTTTCTGACTAAGGTGAGACTTGAATCAGGGCCTTCCCCTATCTCCCGGTCTAGGTATTACACACTTAGCCACTACACTACACTACACTGTATTAATACTACCTGTGTCAATTCAACTCAAACTCTGCTTCCTCCGTTTTGAAACACACTTCAAAAAAGGAATGCAGGGGTGGGGAATCTGTGGCCCATGGGCCAAATCTAGTCTGTAGCTGGGTTTTTCCCCATTTGTTTGTTTTAATTTGGTCTGCTCCTAATTTTTAGATCTGGTCCATTGATCCAGTCCTTGCGGTCAAGCACTGAAAGACTAAGCTCTAGCGGTGTGCGCCAGGGACCCATGTCATTATTTGTCTTCGGTATTAAAAACTGTGCTTATTTATTTTTGTTAACAACAACATTTCATTTTTCGTTATCGGTGTTGTTATTGGTATTGGACGAAACCAAAAATGTTGTTTTCGGTTTCGTTTCCATTTTCATCAGTGTGTGTGGGGAGTGCCAGTGGGTATTTTCAGACGTGACGAGATCACAGTGAACCACGCTGAATACCTACATGTGGTCACTGTGCCCTGCACGTCTGTTCAGCATGGGGTGTTTTCAGACGTGACGAGATCACAGTGAACCACGCTGAATACCTACATGTGGTCACTGTGCCCTGCACGTCTGTTCGGTGGCCGCCAGATGTTTGCCACACTGAATACCCACATGGGGTCAATTTCAACCATGCTTCCCGGGCTACTGGCGCAAAAATCGGCTGAAGTGTGGTGAAAGTGATTCCAGGCGGGCATAAAAAAAAAGTAACGTCTGGTCGGCTATCATGGCCCGGAATCCCCGGTGGGACTCGGCCAGAACTCAGCCAGACGCTGCGGTGGCATTGGCCTCGCCGCCCGCCCGTCTCCCCAGAGGGTGGGCGGTGAGGGAGCATGGAGGGGGTGGGGCCGTGCGGCTGCACGTTGCGCTGTGCGGCCCTGCCCCCTCCCTGATTCCCCGCTGGGATCCCCGGCACATCTGTTTGCCGTGCCTGGGTGATCCCGGTGGGGAATCTCTGGGTTGTTTTCAGGATGAAAACACCCAGTAGCAAAAGTGCCAGCCAGACTGCATCTCATTATAGCCCCTCCCCCCCCAGAGTCCCTCCCCCCACCAATGTGCTGATGAAAACAGAAACGAAACTGAAAACTTAATTTTTGGTTTCGTGCAATACCGAAAAATGAAATTTCATTATTGATTTTACTATTGTTTTCATTTTTGTTATTGTAATAACGAAAAATGAAAATTTTGTTTTCATTATCAAAATAATGAAAACGAAGTGCACACCCCTGAGCTCAGAGAAAGGGAACAGAAGTGAATGCATGCACTCAGGGATAGAGGATATATTCATAGCATAGATTCATGATCTAAACCCTCCTCTTTTTTGCCCCATCCTGAGCACACCTCTTCAGCGCCTACCCCCAATTCATATCTGGCCAATGGAGCTTCTACTAAGGCCCTTTTTACATGAGTGGGCACCGCCCCTGTGACTGTTGCTGCATGTGCGTGTGTGTGTGCTTGCTCCCACGGTGCACACAACTCCACCCACCTCCATAGTGCACCCACGGAGCAATTGGCCAGAACGGCAATTGCTCCGAGGATGGATGTGGGTGGAGATGGGTGTGTGCCCATGTACAACTGCCCCACCGCCCCTGCCCTGGAGTGCACACACCCCTGAACCATGGCCCATTTAAAAAGGGTCTACATTTCAAAATGGCCCTGGGGAGAGAAAAGATTTCTCACACCTCTGTTCTACAAGATCTAGTATCATCGTCTGTGATACCCCAAGTTCGTTATTATGGTGGTTGCTTTTCACAAGTGCTACACTCAGGATGTGGTGCCAAATAACAATGATAATGATTGCAATTTAATTTTGTTGCTGAAATTTTCATAATCCTGTGACATAGTCTCCCCATATTCCCCAAAGGAAGAGTAAAGAAGGGACACACATTGTCCTTGTTTATATTTTACTGGGAAGTTGGGGAGCTTGGCCAGCAACTGAGGATGAGGGGGGCATTGAAAGAGCTAAGGAACTTAATCCAGCACATCTCCAGCTTCCAACCTGAGGGCTCCTGTGGAAGTGCCTTCCCACTGCACAACCCTGGAAAGAAAAAGCCTTCCTTCCTTCCTGCTTATCCCATTGGAGGCACAACAAAATTGGGATGCACATGGAGGCCCTGGAGGCCTTTATGGAGGCATAAAGAGCACATTTGGCTTCATTAGTATTTCCACATTGCCAAAAGAATTGTGTATGTTCACATTAATCAATATAAAATGGGGGCGGATCTGGGAGACTATAAACTCAGGGGAGGGGAACTCACCACCACCACCTCTACAGGTCTTTACGGGCTGGAGCATCCTGTGAAGGGGCACGGGGAACAGGACTACATAGCCTACATAGAGGCTTCAAGACAAGTCATACGAGGAAAGAATTGGATATGTTTAGCCTAGAGAAAAGAAGACTAAGAGGGGAACATGATGGCAGTTTTTAAATATCTAAAAAGAAGCCACCAAAAATATGGTGAATATTTGTTCTCCACTGTCACAGAAGATAGAACAAGAGGGAATGGGCTTCAATTGCAGTAATGTAGATTTTAGTTAAATATTAGGAAAAAGATTCCTAACTATAAGAACTTCTGTGCAATGGAATAAATTGCCCAAAGAGGTGTGGAATCTCCTTCGTTGGATGTTTTCAAAACCCATCTGGACAAGCCTCTGTCCACGATGCTATAGCCTGAGGACATCCTCTCTTGGAACAGGCAGCTGGACTAGATGACCCTTCAGGTCTCTTCCAACTCTACAATTCTGTGATTAAACTAATCTAACTTTCAGTTACTGAGGAGTGTGATCCAAAGTCTGCTAAAACCCATGGAAAGACTAACCCAGACTTTGCTGGGCTTTGGTTCAGAGTTGTATACAACAAGGTATATGCATCTATGCATTTTACATGTCATAAAAGCATTTCCATTTTCTACCATCCTTCAGATTTTGTGAACTGTTCTAAGCATAAGCAAGTCCCAAATGGAGGACAGGTACATTTTAAAATCTGGAAATAATATCAATGTACTGTTTCTATACAGTTGTAACATTTAAAAAGCTGATCTCTTACTCTAAAATAAGAAGCTACTGTCTGTGTTTTCATATTGGTTGTCTCCCGTGGATGAGGTGCTGTATCACCAGGTTCGCTCTATATATATCAAGAAAGAAAATGACACTTCTTATCTTTACAGTGCTTGTAGTTTATTTTGCAACATCTCAACAAAGTGCCCTTCCCCTTTAAAAGAACACTATTAATAAAAAAAACATGTATTCTAAACTGCAGAGGCTATTGAGTAATCACTAGAAAAGTCAGAACGGTTGCACCAGTGTATTACACTACATTGTCACACAATATGCACACACACACACATACTGAAGACACAGTTTGATAACTTAACATCCAGATAACTGTCACAAATAACGTGATAAGAAAAGGTGGTTTCTTTTTAAAAATACAGGACTATACTATAGAAGCCCTGCACATAGTTTTCAGCATCACTGTTATTTTTGTTGTTCTCTATAGAACATGACTAGGCTCCACACAAATTGGCTAGAACATTTATTGTCACCTTTTAAGTATGATAGTGAAGTTAAGGGATTTTTTTTTTTTCTCTGTAGTAGTTATAAAACTATAGTCAGAAAGAAGGGAAATGTAGGTTTTTACCTCACGGAAGGAATATGAATTGCACAACACAAAGATATCCAGCTAAACAGAAAAGAAAATAGAAGAGAGGGAGAAAAACCAAGGAAGGGGTTACTTGCTTACTTTTAGTAGCAATAACAATATCGCCTTTCTCTACTTTGTTAGGGTTCAGTACCAAGCATGAAATTAGGTTTCTTACCTTAGTACGGCTGATTGACCTCTGTGGGGTCCACATCCGGTAATTTATTGCACTTTTACTCTTGGTATGTGCCAGGTTGCCTAAGAGAAGAGAAAGCAACTCAGCAAAAGTGTTTATATCTAAGTTAAACTCTCTCTTCAGATTCCTTTTCTAGCTAGCAAATGTTGGTGACAGCATGGACAAGTCTTTGCTACTCAACCTTATCATGAGCCTTGTTCACTAAACTACAGGTGTTCAGTCCTGACCAGTTCATTAAGTTCTGCAACCACAGTCTATGAGGCCTGCTTTAAACTAGCACACATATCAGAGTTTCTGATGTCCCATCTGGAGTGAACTCCTAAGTATCTCCTTATTCTGGTTTCAATTTTGCAAAAGAATTAATTCTGAGGAAGCCACACGGAGATGAAACATGAGTTCTACGTTTATTAGTTCTTTACCTACAAGATCTGGTAATCCCTCCAAACACATATTATGAATTTTATTCACATTGAGTATTTTCAGACCTTATGAGATCGCAGTCAACCACAGTGAATCTGCACAGGGTGAAAGTGATCCCGTAACGTCTGATGGGGGGAACGGAAGTTCCCCCACCAGATGTTCACCCCCGTGAATCACGGGGGGAATCAGATTCACCACGCAATCGGCGGTCCTGCCTGGACCATCCCCGATTGAGTGGTGAATGAGATTCCCCCCCATGATGAAGGGGACAGTAACGTCTGTCCTCTGACCACGGCCTGGAATCTGCTGTGGGATTTCGGGCCGTGGTCAATCCTGGGGGGGGGCGCTGCGGCCACATTGGCTGTGGCGCCCGCCTATCTCCTGGAGGGCGGGCGGTCAGGGCAGTGGGGGGGGGGGTGGGGCTGTGCGGCCGCACGTTGTGCCGTGTGGCCCCGCCCCCTTCCCAGATTCCCCGCCAGGATTGGCCACCACGTCTGTTAGCCCGTGACACGGTGGCCCCGGCGGGGAATCAAAGGGTTGTTTCCGTGCCGGGGTCAATTGGCCCCGTCATGTCTGAAAATACCCATTAAAGCCCCTCCCATTTACACTGTTCTGGCAACATAAAGGCAGTAATGTACGTCCACTGGAATCCAAAATACCATAATTGTATAAAGAGGCCTTAGAGTAAACGAGAATTCGATGCTACTGGACTCCAAACCTCTCGTTAGGAGACCCCCGCCAGGTTCAAACCCAGAACCCTTTGGAACATGGGCAGGTGCTCTGACCACACCACAACCTGTGAGCTGTCCACAGATCCTGGCATGCAACCTTCATACAATGCAGCTGCAGTTTTCTAACATAGGCTTCTGATTGACTGGCCAGCCTGCTCTTTGGATCAGCTATTTCCAGCTATTAAAATCACTGCCAGAAACAAAAAGTGTCCTGACACTGTTATGACTACCAGACTAGATTGTTCTGTCTGGACCTTGATGGGTCTTGTTCTTACCAGCCTTTTACCTATTATAACTCGAATCTTATGCCTAGTTCCTAGCCTACTCCGACCTGGTTCTTGCATATGCCTTTTGTACCCTACTTTGCAAGATATCATGACCAGACTGGCTGCTTGCCCACCTGCTGATTTTCATGTGCGTTTCTATCCGATGCGAAATCAGAATAAGATTCCTGCTGCGCTGCATGCCTACATTTTTTTTTTCTGGTGTCTTCCCCCCCGTTGAGAGGTCATGTAACACATGTGATCTGTTAGAGGATCCATGCACACGTAACTTTCACATAAATTACATTCACATTTAATTCACCTGATGCACACATTCCAATCTCCCATAATACAGAACTCATCCCATGCACACATTCAAATCTTATGTAATACAGAACTTACTGAACTTACCTAACACAATAAGTGTCAGAGTTGAATTTCCTTTCCAAATGAGTAAAGGTGCATGCACAAGTTACAAAATATCATGTAAGATTCAAAGTAACATGAACTTGTGTAAGGTGGGCAAGCAGCCTCTGACTCAACCCCTCAGGTTCCAACATATGGCTCTCTTGGTTCTTGAGCCAGCACTGATGCTGGACCTTGACTATGGTTTATCACACAGCTTCTGACATTGTTCTGATCTGCTGGTTCCTGATCCAGTCTGACACCAATTCTGGCTATTGATCTGACACTGGTCCCTGACAGTGTATAAAGAAAAACACCCATCATCGCTTCCAGGATTGACTTCTTCACAGCAATTTAAATGTAAAATGTATCTACTGAAAAACCTTCTGAAGTTTTGGTAATTCCATATTTTTGCTGTTTGTTTTGGGGTTTTTAAGCAAACTACCACAACCCCCATACTCCTCCCCACCTCCTCTTAACCAAAAGGACTCTACAAATAAACCTCTACAAATAACATGACTGAAGAACCTGCATTTTTACATTGTGCTTAAACTACAGAGACATGGAGACAATATAGACAAACGTGCAACTAGCTAGTGTGTCAATGGCTCATAGATTATTTGACCATAACAATTTCTGAAACCCTCCTAGGCCAAATAGAATGTCAAATCAATTATTTTACTCTACCTTTTAAACATTCTTTCTCACTCTATACATTTACACACATGCACACTATTCCCTCTGGCCCCATATCTTAACATCCAAGCAGATAAGTTCATAATTACAGAAACGGGAGAAAGCTGTACAAGACCATGAATTGTTAGGCATTAAAAATCTGGAGTTAGGTGCTAGTTAAAACTGTGACTAACAGACCTACCACAATGACTGGAAAATATATTACCTATTTTTGTAAGAGGATGGGTCACCAGCTGTCTGGTCAAATGGTCCTCTGATGATCTCAACAGCAGCACAATGTCAGCTGGCAGGGTATCTCTGTTTTTGGCTAAGAACCCACTTGCATTATAAAGAACCTGTTTCAAAAAGTGCATTTATGTTACACAGCTTTTCTTTGTTCATTGGTGCTTCCTAGTAAAGAACCTCCTGGACATGCTAAATGCTAGGGCAGCTCTGCACAGTGCCCTTGCACTAGCAAGCATGTGTAGCAGAATAAATTAAACCAGCCCAATATTACCAGCATTGTGTGTTCACACATAACAGTTGTGCTGGGCCTTGGAGATTGGTTTGTGTCCATGAAGCTTTGACAATACCAGAGTAGGCATATATAGCATAGCTGTCCCTAGCACTGGTTTAAGTATACTACTTGTTTAGCGTGTGCAGTGCACACATCCACTGAACTGGCAAAACTTGTCCTAGCCTGCCCGTGCGCTCTTGTACATGATGCAAAAGAAAATTGGTGCAGCTTGGGAGTTTTCTCAGAACAAATCAAATTAAGTGACCCTGGATTGCCATTTTAAACTGGTTTAAGAAGCTACATGCCAGTAGAACGGCTATGTGTAGACCAGATTCAGACAGTGGAGTAACAACAGTCCAAAGTGAGGAAGGGTGGCTCCTCTCCCTTGTCCTTCCAGAGCCTCCACTCCATAACCTACTAAACAAAGGCAGCTCCATCCACTCCTCCAGCTTCCAAGAAATTTTATTTATATAGTGCACTCCTGCCAGATGGCACTCAAGGTGCTTCAAGGGGATAGGAATTTTGGTTTCAGATAGAACCAAAATTGCCCCCAAAAGGCTGTTTCAGATTAATCCAAAATTTCGGATTTTTTCGGTTCAGGTGTTTTGGTTCTTTTACACTGATTTTTGTGTGCGTGTGTTGCGCCGGTTTCATTTTTTGCTCATTGCAGCTTGTTCCCATTGACTTCAATGGTAGAAAAAGATCTGAAACCAAAAAATCTGAAACCAAAACAAGATCAGGAATGCATAAAGAACCAACCAAATGTATCATGCGAGAGCTAGGTCATATCCTTGGCTCAAGGTATTTTCTTTAACAAAATTGGGTTTTCCTCTTTAGTTTTTACTTGAGATTTCATTTTACCTAGCTGTTGCTCCTTGCCCCCTCCAATGTCCCTCTTCCTTAACATCTTTAACAGCTCTGTCTTTATAGCTCTGATTTAATGTCTGGCACTATTTACAACCCCCCACCCCTCCCAACCACCCTATTTTATCTATCCCCACTTTTTCCTGCCTCATATGGAGACCTTGCTGGACGATGAGTTGGGGCCTATTTTGGCTGACCTCGTGCTGGCCGGGTACTCTGTGCAGCATCAGCCTTGGTCGGAGGGTGGGGGGACGGTGTAGCCATTATTCTTAAGGATTCGTGGCCTGTCAGGAGGTATCCAGTGCAGGCCATATTGGTGTTTGTTTGCGGGGAACAGATTGGGGGTGCTGCTAGTATACCGTGCACCTACCTGTATGGCAGCATCCCTACTCGCCCTGATGGAGCTGGTGTCAGATGTGGTGTTGCACTCCCTGAAGACATTAGTCTTGGGGGACTTCAACATACATGCCGGTGCCAGTCTCGGTGGTGCAGAGCGTGAGCAACCACGGGCCTGTCCCAAATTGTCAACGGTCCAACACATGTTGGGGGCATACCCTGGACTGGATTTTTTGCACAGGCCTTGAGGTGGGGGATTTGTTGATGGGGGAGGTGTCAGTAGAACCCTTGTCATGGATGGATCATTACCTCCTGTGAGCACGTCTCCTGGTGCATGTCTTCCCCTGGGGGGTGAGTAGAACCAATTTGGATGGTTCGCTCCCAGAGACTAGTGGAACCTGAGTGGTTCCAGAAAGCTCTTGGTAGGGATGGGCGAACAGAACCGAGTTCGGAAATTCGGTTCGGTTCAGTTTGGAAATTCGGTTCGGTTCGGAAGTTCGGTTTGGTCGACCAAACTATTTGAGTTCTGTCCGAACTCCCGAACAAAGTTCCGAAATTAAAACCCCATTGAACTAAACGGAATATTATCTTTTAGGGATGGGTGAACAGAGCCGAGTTTGGAAATTCAGTTTGGTTCAGTTCGGTTTGAAAATTCGGTTCGATAGTTCGGTTCGGTTGACTGAACTGGTCGAGTTCAGTCCGAACTTCCAAACCATGTTCGCTCATCCCTAAGCTCTTGCGGAGTTACCCTCTGATCTTGATGACTGCCCGCTCAATGACCTTGCAGCTTTATGGAATACCTGGCTGTTGGAGGCCGTCAACTGGATGGCTCCAAGGCATCTGCTCCCTTGGTAACGGCTCCTCAGACCTCCATGGTTTATGGAGGGCCTGAGGTTGCTGAAGCAGGAAGGGCAGCAGTTGGAGTGATAGTGGTGCTGTTCGTGTGCTGAAGCCAACAGACTGCAACATAGAGTCAGTTTACGTGCCTATGCTGCAGCTGTAAGGGTAGCAAAAAAGGAGTTTTTTGCTGCCTGTATAACCTCTGCAAAATCTCATCCAGCGGAGCTTTTCCGGGTGGTGAGGGGATTGGTTGGTCTTCCCTCCCTTGGTCTGGAATCTGAGATATCTAATGCCAGCTGTGACATGTTTGGTGATCATTTTGCAGAGAAAATCGCTCAGATTCACCACAACTTCAACACCGCACTTATTGCAGTGGGTGAACCAGAGGCGGTGGAAGCCCCACCTTGTCTAATTTTGTGGGATCAATTTCAGTTGGTGTCATTTGCTGGGGCGGGGGATGTTCTTGGGGCTGTTAGGGCCACCTTTTGTGAACTAGGCCCATGCCAGTCCTGGCTGGTTAAGACCAGCCAGGAGACGGTGGAGCCATGGCTGGTGGGGATGATCAGTGCCTCCCAGAGTCCTTGTCATGGATGGATGGAGGGCAGAGTGCTGGGCTGCCTCAAAGGGGCGGTGGTGCGGCCCCTGCTCAAAAAACCATCACTTGACATTGATTCCCTTGCCAATTATCTGCCGATCTCTAACCTTCCCTTTTTAGGGAAGGTTATTGAGTGGGTGGTAGTCCAGCAGTTGCAGTGGCATCTAGACTGCGCTGGTTATCTGGATCCCTTTCAGTCCAGTTTTCATCCAGGTTATGGCACGGAGACTACACTTGAGGACTTGGTCGATGACCTTTGCAGTGAATTAGATGAGGGTCAGTCAACCCTGCTAATTTTGTTAGATCTGTCGGCTGCTTTTGATACCGTTGACCATGAGATGTTGGTGAGTCACTTGCGGGATTGAGTTGGAATGAGCGGGATCATCCTTGACTGGTTCTGCTCCTTTCTATCTGGGAGAACTCAGCGTGTAGTGCTTGGGGATTGTTCCTCATCGCCACAAAACCTCATGTATGGTGTCCTGCAAGGTTCTATCCAGTCCCTGCTCTTGTTCAACGTGTATATGCAGCCACTTGGAGAGGTCGTGAGATGGTATGGGGTGCGGTGTCATCAATATGCTGATGACACCCAACTCTGCCTCTCGTTTTCATCTGACCCAGATTTGGCAGTCTCGGTGCTTATGCAATGTCTGGCGGCTGTTGGAGATTGGATGAGGGTGAGTCGACTGAAGCTGAATCCCGATAAGATGGAGGTGATGGTGGTGGGAAGGGCAGTGGCTGTGGTGGTTCCCATCATTGATGAGGTCCGCCCTCTACTGGTATCCCAAATCCGTAGTCTGGGTGTACTCCTCGATCTACAGCTCTGCCTGGATTTCCAGGTGGGTGTTGTGGAGAGGAGTGTGTTTCGCCAGCTACATCTGGTGCAATGGCTTCAGACATATGTTTCAGACAGTGACCTGGCCACCATCATCCATACTTTCATTACCTCGAGACTGGACTATTGCAATGAACTCTACATGGGGCTACCTATGGTGATGGTCCAGAGACTGCAGCTAGTGCAGAATGCTGCGGTCCATCTCCTTACAGGGATGGGTCACTCTGAGCACATTACACTGGTGCTCTGGGCTCTGCACTGGCTGCCTATAGTCTTCCGGGCCTGATTCAAAGTATTAGTTTTGACCTATAAAACCCTATATGGCTGTGGCCTGACTTACCTGTGGGGCCGCTTTGCTCTCTGTGCTCTGGAGCAGCCTCTGCAGACCGCTGGGGGTGCCCTTCTCGAGGCCCCCTGTGTGGCCTGGGGGACCAATGTGGAGAGGACATTCTCGGTGGCTGCACCTAGGCTGTGGAACTCCCTCCTGGTGGAGGTCCAGGTGGCCCCGGATCGCCCCTCCTTCCGTCATATGTGTAAAACCTGGCTGTTCTGCCTGGCTTTTGGCAAGGGAGATGGGGTGTAGGGTGGGATGGGGGCGGTTTTGGTTTTGTGCTTTCCTTTTTATTGTATTTATGGTTTTATAGATTTTATACGTTTTAAAATTGTAAGCCACCCCGAGCTGCTTGGAGCAGGAGGGGTGGGGTATTAAACAATTTTATAAATAAATAAATAAATAAATATACCTAGTTCCTTCATATTCTATATTATTATTCCTAACTCTGTCTCCCCCTCTCTGCCACTCTCAGACTCTGTCATATGTAGTTTCTACATTCCCAGTTCCATTCTTATGTGATTCCACTTCACCGTAGCGGTTTCCCTTTTATCCCACACCTATGTCGGTCTTCTACACGTCCTTAGAAGCCCTGTTTTTTATACCTTTGCTTTTTTATGTCTGCCACTCTTCTCCCTATCAAATAACCCCACCCCCACTAGTCCCCTTGTCTTATATAACCCCACCCTTTCCTGCTTCTTTATATACAGCCCTGTATTTTCTCTGTTTATATATTTGACTGGCTATGCTACATGCCTGAGGAAGGACCCTTTGTGGCCTGAAAGCTTGCATATTTCCACCAACAGCAGTTGGTCCAACAACAGATATAATTCAAACCACTTTGCTTCCTTCTTTAGAATACGGGGCAGTCATATGGGACAGTAATGTTGTCCTTTTGGATGTGGCTACCTTTAGCTTGCATGCTTCTTTCACACACCCTGCTTGTAGTGAGGAGGAAACATGGAGCACAGCCTGTGCTATCTTCTCTTCATGCAAGTGGGTTGGGCGAAGCACCAACAAAGCCATGCAAGTCAGCTGTGGGGTAGATCAAATCCCCTTCACACAACCAACTTGGAGCAGGGGAAGGCAGCACAGGCTGACTGTGTGCTGTTTTTCTTCCTCCGCTGAGGAAGGGTTGCATGAATGAGCCTTGACATACTAATTATGAAAATGAAACATGATATCAATGGCCAAAAGGATATGAAAGTGAGATTTAATATGTAGTTTACTCTTCCTCTTAAAAATAAATAAATAATAATAAGCTGTCAGCATGACATAATTAACAAGACTATTCTTGGCCTCATTTTGGACCAGTTATTTTAAACCCCATTTGGTGTGCACTAATTTTCTACTGTGCACTGCTATTAAGACTAAACACACAGTTATTCTTAAGCTCAGTACATCAGCAAGAAGCTTTTTCAGTTTCCTTACCTTCCCTGCATAATGGTAAATCCCAAAGGTGAGGTCTACTCTTTTGGGTCTCCAAAAATATTTGGACTTCAAGTTATCTTCGAATTTTTCTGTTAGAAAACACAAGCTTTAGCTTTACCTTCTCTAACTGTACATAGCAGCAATGAGCACAAAGCTTTTCACTTCAGGATTCAATGGAGACTGCAGCTCTCTAACCACATCCTCCAGAATAGAAGGGATAGGCTTTCAAGGAGATTACTCTCAAATTAGTGATTTGAGGATTGTGGTTTAAGGAAATTAAACTGGCTTTCCATGCAAATATGTTGTCATGACATAGTACGTGTACTCTTACGGTACAAGCCTGACTCAATTGAAGTCAATAGGAGTTTAGAATTCTTAGGCTGCAATGGAACTAATTAGGAGGAAGCAGCTTGAAGAGAAGCATTTAAAAGAGTAATTTAAAACATAAACATGCAAAGGCCCTATTCAGTCTGAACTATACCTACCTACAAGCGTTCGATCAGTGGCTCGAGGAAAACGACTCTCCTCATCAAGCAGGGACAATAAACCCATTGGTTTTTGCAGGAACATATCTAAGAGAGGCCTGTTGTCCTCATACTCTATAACTCTTGCATCAACGCCTTCATAGAGATATTCATTCTACAACAACAGTTGACAAAATGTACATTTACACATGCACAGAAAAGTTTTAGAATAGGATGCACAAATTCACAAAAGAATGGAACCTGGATTTGACAGAAAAAAATTGCTAAGGGGCAATTGCTAAGGGGCATCAGTGCATTTTTACGGAATGAATGTCACTTGTGTACTACATTGCCACATTAGAGATTTTAATTCTGCTTTCAGATATACAGACATGTCTTGCAGTGTGTTTTGTAAAATCAGATACTTTGCACATACACACAAAAACAAACAGAAAAAGTAGAAGCGCGACAAACCTAGTATTTGAAAATAGAATAGAGACTTTCATGTCCATCCTCTGCTAACTTTATTGCAATCATATTGTCCCTAAATAAATGGTTGGTTTCATTTGTATTTCCACATTGGTTCATAATGGGTGCAGCCATACAGGCTGTGGAGAGCCTGATCCCTGCACAGCCCTGTGGCGGGCAAGCGTTGCCATCACACTTGGGGCAAGCACGGGGAGTTGGGCAGACTACGGTTACCATATTTCTAGTTCCCAAAAGAGGACACGGGTGGGGGTGGGGCCAATAGGAGCAGGGCCAATGTGGGGTGGGGCCAACACTAACATGTGGGCACAGTTCATGACCCAAAGAGCCGCATACCCAAACTTTTGTCTTGGGTCAATCGTGACAGTTTTCACATGTGTACTCCCCAACTTTTAATAAAAAATAAACTAAAATAAATACTTTGAAATATACTATAAATATACTATAATAAAATACTTTGAAAAAATAAAATACTTTGGGTAAACAACATACTTACATATTTCAAAAGTCACACCACTAAAACAAAACTTAAAATGCAAGCTCGTACGCATGAATGGGTTGGTGTGACAACATCTGTGAAACCAACATATAATGTGTATGAACCAGGACCTTAGTATGAATGAACAATTTAGTTTATAACTGAAACTAAGTGCCACTTGAACTGTCTATCCAGGCAGTATGACAAGAAGCAATCGGGATTGTGAGCCCTCCCAGGCTAGTAGGTCTGATGGGATCTGCCCCTATCCTTGTGTGCATGTCCTCATCTCTGCTCCCTTCCCCTAAGCTCAGTTTTCAGTGCTTGGGGGTAGGAACTGGGGCCAGGGCCAGGAACCAGAAAGAGGCCACATAAAAGTTTGCTGTGGGCTGCATTTGGCCTCTGGGCCTGAGGTTCCCACCCCTGCCACAGCTTCATACAACACCACAGAACTGGCCCCATAGCTCCACCAGAGAGTCACTGAGTGGTGTGTGTGTCTGTGTTTGGAGTGCAGGCTGCTGCTAGCAGGGGTGTGTGTGTGTGTGTGTGTGTGTGCTTGGTGTGTAGAGTGCTCATGGCAGAGGGTGTGTGTGTGTATATATTTATAAATAGAGGGCAATGACGACATGGTGTTTGAGTGTGCTTAGGACAGGGGTAGGGAACCTCAGAACAGAACCAGGACTAAGCGCAGCCTGTGACTAGCTTTTATTTGGCTCCTAGATCCAGGTCCTACCCACAAGCGCTGAAAGACTGAGCTCAGGGGAGAGAGCAGAGATGAGGGCATACACACAAGAAGAGGGGGAAAACCCATGGCACAGAGTCATGATCTGGACCCTCCTTTTCCTTTCCCCATCCTGAGTGCACCTTGTAAGTATTCCCACCCACAACATCTATCACTGTCCCCCCTCAGCACTACACCCTCTCTACTCCCTTGCCCCCAGCACCCCACCCTCTGTACTGGGACTGGGCAGATCCCAGCAATCCAGCTCTTGTTCAGCATGTATATGAGGCTGCTGGGCGAGGTCATTCGGAGATTTGGGGTGAAGTGCCATCAGTATACTAATGACACTCAACTCTTCCTCTCCTTTTCATCTGACCCAGGCCCTGCAGTTTCGCTCCTTACCCGATGCCTGGAAGCTGTTGGGGACTGGATGAGGATAAGCCAATTGAGGCTGAATCCAGACAAGACTGAAGTGATGATGGTTGGCCAACCTTGAGACCTGGAATCATAGAGTCACACGACTAGAAGGTACCTCAAGGGTCATCTAGTTCAGTTCCCTGCACCACTGCAGGATCCTCCTGCAGGGATTTATTTATTTATTTATTTATTTATTTATTTATTTCAAGGATTTATACCCCGCCCCTCCTGCAAAGCAGCCCAAGGCGGCTTATAACAATAAAAACATAATAAAAACAGTTTAAAACATCCAATATGATAATATTAAAACAGGGCTAAAAAACAGATAAGATAATAAATAGTAGATAGGTGGGGGAGCTAAAAGACCCCTCACCCTCCCCTCCCACCCTCCCCAAAGGCCTGGGCAATTGAGGGAAAGGTGGGGCCTGTGCCTCTCCTTCACTCCTTGGCCGAGACAGCTAGTGGCCAGAAGCTGGGGGCCCCAAGAACGGGCGCCCCCCAGGAGCAGGGTCCGGGGCAGCCGCCCCAAACCACCCCATGGTAAGGCTGGCCTTGCTCCCCCTGTGACTTTCCTCTTGAATATGGGGCTCCAGAGGCGCTTCTAAGTGCCTCCTGTAAAAGTGGCCTGAGTGTCTTCCAGAGACAGTGTAACACTTCTTTTATTTGAAAAGGCTTTTGGTGGGCAGGGATAGGGGATTGGGGTGTGGTTTGGGGGTAGATGTGCAAGAGGGGGTTGGGTGGATTTGAATGGGTTTTGTGGGGGCTTTAGGTTTTTTTATTGGTTTAAAATGTTTTATGAATTTTAAACTACTCTGAGTCTCAGGGAAGGACGGCATATACATTGAAACAAACAAACAAACAAACCCCTATCTAGAGGGAAGTTAACATCACAAAACCCACTAGGATTAGATTCAGGTGCTTGATGTTATTGCCATGAAAGCTTTTATCATCAACAGTCTGCATGTCAGTCCTTTTGGGTTGGTTTGTTTTTTTAAAACTGCTTATGTTGTTTCTGACAGTCAAGAAAAAACTAGATGTCTCCATGATTCTGATGTATCGTGCAACAAAGCACAGCTGGGTTACACTGATAATTTTCTCTCCACAAAATTATAGTGCTTGTCAAAGGAACCAGAGCAATTAATTTATTTTATTTATTGCCATTTATACCCCACCCTTTCCCAAAGGCTCAGGGAGGCTAATAGAGCATTAACAGAAGTAGAAACTGAACACTTATTCTAGAGTTACACAAACCCCCCCAATACCCTACATCATGACAACAGTGACATAAGTTCCCCCTTACACCTAGTGCCATCCTGGGGAGCTCAAAACTCCAAGTCCCTTCAGTCCCTGGCCTGGCTTTTATGGAGATTCAGGCTGCCAAATGGAGTGTCAATTAGTGCTAATGGTTTTTGTGATGTTAACATCTGTCTAGATGGAAGTGAAATGAACCTACTGAATCATTTCCCATAGGCCACAAGAGGATGTTAAGTAACAACTTCCAGCCACTACTGAGCTGGGATGGGTTCAAACCTTACATGTAAAGAATCCACATTATTATTTCTTTCAGCAGTACTATCTATTACAGCACAATCCCCAGGGCATGTAGCACTGGCTTGAGTCTAACTGAAGGAAATGGGACTTGCTCCAGCAGTAACAGCTAGCACACAAGCTAAATGAGTAGGAAACCTTTCCCCTCCCACAGGCCACTTTGAAAATGAGTACAAGGTGCAAAGGAAGGCTGCTCGAAAGTTGGGGGCATCTAACCATTTCACCCCATACCGTTTCAACGTATTACCAACATCAGAATAAGACATACCATCTCCCTTTTTAAAGTTGTGTAGTTTATGGCGAAAGGTTTCTGGGGTGATCCTGTACTCCTCAAGAACTGTAGTTTTGAAGTCATCAAAAGTCAGTGCTTGATTTTCCTCTAGCTTTGTGTTGTACACATTTCTTGCTTTTACTGAGATCTTGGATAGCAGTAATTTTATCCACGTCACTGGGAATCTGTTCTTGTTGAAATATGTATTGTGCAGTTGTGAAGAAGTCATCTATGCATTCTTTATCATCATATTGAAGAATGAGTGGTGCATAGTCTCGAATCCTGCTTCTCCTTTTGCTATCAAGCGTTGCCTTCTGGAAGGAGTTGAGGTTCCATTCCCAGGTTCTTTTGTGTCTTCGGGAGTTCAATTTGGTGTAGCCTCTGTTTCTTGTTTTCCTGCTGTTTTAGTTTCTCCAATTCCATCTCTTTTTATTTCTCCTTTTCTCTCTCTTGTTGTTTTAGCTTCTCCAGTTTGATGTCTTTGTCTAATTTCATTTGCTGTAATCTGAGCTCATGGTCCAGTTTCAGTCTGACCAGCTCAAGTTCTGCATTTGCACCATGTCCCTGGCCGTCCCCAGGTCTTCCAGCTCCTGCTTCAGGATCAGGTGGAGGGGGGGTTTGCAAACTCGCTTCAGTCCCATCCGTCCCATTTGTGCTCATCCTCTCAAATTCTTGTATCAGCTGCTTCAGTTGTTTTTTTAGTTTTCTCCTCTGTTTGGAGGTGTCTGGCTTGTACCTCCTTTATCAATTCTGGCTTTGTGAGCTTGGAAAAATGCTTTGGCAGCCCTATTTTGATAGCTGGCCCTTAAACCCAAAATCAAAACTAATATAACAAACCTGCACACTCTGTTCAAAGATTTGCTTATTCCACTCTCAGAGTTGAGTTCCAGAAAGCACTGGCACTCACTCTCTTCAGATTTGGGATTTACTCCCTCCAGAGGATTCCACTCCGTTGGCTATCCTCCTATGCTTTTCTACACATTGATACACAAATCTGAGCATACCCCTTCTTGTTGGGTGCCACTGTCATGGTTTTGGGGGTCCACTACCCCACTTTACTGGGTTGGGTGACTCAATTTCCCTCACTTGCAGCCCACCTGAACCAGTTCTCTCTCTGGCTGATTCAGTCCTGCAAGTGGGATAATCCTGTTGTCTCTCAGTTTCCCAGAAACTTCCTGTTTACATACACTCTCTCTGGGTTCACCAGTGCTTGAAAGCATAAGTACTCAGATTATGTCCCCAATGCTAGACAACAGACACTTTCTTAGTGCATAAGAAAGTTTATTGATTACATAAGCAAAGATAGTTTGACACAGAGTGGCTAATAAAGCAAACAAAATAACGCATTCCTAAATTGTACTGCAAACATCCCTAGTTAAAGTATTACCCTATAAAGTCCTTTCCTCAGCCAGCGATATAAGGTGGCTGGGCGCCAATCTTAAGCTGGTTAGAATCAAAGCTCTTTCTCTCAGTCCATAGTTCCAGCAGTCTGGCTGGCAGGCGAGCTGATGCCTTCCAGCTGCAGTCCAAGATTCAGCTCAGTCAGAGGTTGAATTGAATTCCAATTGTCTTCTTGATAGCAACAATCTCCCCTTTTATATGTTTTCAAGTTCCTTTGTCTCACTTTTCCCACCTGGAGAACTCTGTGTGTTCTGTGTCACGTAGGCAAAGGTGTTAACAGGAGACTCCCTCCCAATTGTGACTATTGGGGGTGGGTACCCCAATATCCACCGTTCCTTAAACTTCAGGGGGAATTAGCTTAAAAGACTTAAACCGAGGTCTCCACGTGTTCAAAAGGATCAAGCTGAGGACAGTACGCGCTACAGGCAGTTTATGTACCCTCCCCAAATAGAAAGAGAGACAGAGACACAGGTGTTCAATAACAACAAGTTTATTGCTATACAAAACAGAGAAACACAGCCCTGGTCTGTCTGGCAGGATTTAAAAGGGGAAAACAGAAGCGGCTTGCAGGGAGTATGGTAGGAGAAGGGGGGGTCCGGTGTCGGCTCAGCGATGGGGAGCGAGAGAACACAAACGAGGGAGAGAGATGGGGGGAGAAAGGGAGCGAGAGAGAGAGAGAGACTAGGAATGGGCAAACAGACCGCGGTTCGGGTTCGGCCATTCGGTTCGGCTACGTTCGGTTCGTGCGTTCAGCGATTCACCGGGTTCAGGTTCGGCCGTTCGGTTTGGGTTCAGCCGTTCGGCTGAAAAAATAACGCGAGAATCAGAAATTGTGTCGGAAACCGGAAATTCGAGTGTGTGTGGAGCTGTGTGGCGAGTGAGTGTGTGTTTGACTCCGTGGCTGCTCGATTTGTGTGTTTTGGCTGTGATTATGTTGTGTTTGGCTGTGCTGTGTGTTTGGGTGGTTGGTGTGTGTTGTGGGTGACTGTTTTGGGTGTGAGTGACTGAGTGTTTGTTTAAAAATAATAATAATAAAAAAATGAAGAAGGCTGTAGTGCTGATCCCCCGGCTGGGGGCCAACTTGCCACTCGAGGAGGAGGAGGAGGAGGAGGAG